>JAAXCT010002545.1:0-67737 GCA_012490785.1 Eragrostis nindensis | reverse complement strand
TCCTAGGGTCGCGTGACAACAAAGCAATTAAGTCTTCGCTGCCAGACCGATTCCAAGAAGTCAATACTAGAAACAGAGAGGATTAAGCAAGTAGGGCTGTTCACCACCTACCGGCGACTCTCTCTTAGGAACACGCGACACTAGAGCAATTAAGTCCTATGCCAGTCCCAAGGTCACGTGACAACAAGGCAATCAAATCCTAGCTGCCGGAACTATTCTAGTTCACAGACTAAAGATAAATTCCGCTCTAAATGCTTACTTGAATGGAACGATGATCATGCAAGCAAGTAAAAGAAGAACTTATACTAGAATAGAAATATTCAATCCAATAGAAGATCAGAATACTCACTTGTAATGAAGATGAACGACGACGACGAACGATACGACAGATGAACGACGAACGAACGATGAACGATGAACGAACGACGAACGACGATGAACGAACGAAGAACACTTCACTATGAATAAGTATCCTCCAAGGTACAAGATTTGGGCAAGGTCCTCACAAGGGAGGACTACCCTTCTCTCCTACCCTACTTCTCCCTATTCTACTAGTGTACAAGGGGCTCTAGGCCCTTGGGGTGGAATGAGGCTCTCCTTCTTGTGTGTCTTGAGAGGAGGGGGTACCCTTTATTATAGCCCTCCATAGGCGGGTGGGATATGAGGCGGTTTCCTTAGGTCGGTGGCATTGATTGCAGGCAGAACCGACCTTGGTACGTCGGTGGGGAACCGCCATAAAAAGATGGGCTGCTGGGGCCACTGTAGCAGGTCGGCCGACCCAGGGTTTGGGGTCGGCCGACCCCCCTTGGCCCATTTGGTCTTGGGCTTTTGCCGAGAGGTCCTCCTTGATGTCCTATTGAGTGATCTTGGTGCTATGGCCCAAGTTGGTTAAGTTTCGTAGGACGTTTGATCATATCTTGGTCGGCGCCGATGCTGATTTCTCGGAGTGGTGTCCTCTTTGGAATATGGTATGGGTTGATTTGGTGGATCCATATATCCTTGCCATTGTTGAGGATCTCCAAGGGATGATCTTTCTTCATATCTCCTTGATATTGGGCTTTTGGGGGAGATTTCCTTATGACGGGGAAATTCGGTGTTTGCAGAGATGGGCCTTTATGCTTCCTTTTCCCCGGTTTCCTAGAAATGCAGCTGCACTCACAAATCACCAACACTTGTGGAATTGATTAGTAATAAACTCCTACCACTATGTTGGTGTTCATTTTAATTCTTTTATGAAGGTAATTGACGGTAAAATTCTTGCTCTAAGGACCGTCAACAACTCCCCCACACTTAGCCTTGCTCGTCCTCGAGTAAAGTTGAAGGACTAAGGTGGAACAAACTCCCTTTGGTATGATGCTAGCATACAAGTTACTCCAAGCCATACCTGCACCTGTGAACTTTGATGTGTCTACCATGTCATCTTGGGCGGTTGAGGAATGGAACGGTCTTGATTCAAGTCATCATTACTCCCCTGTTGAGTAACTTGGGTTTTTGATATGATAGATTTTCAAAATAAAACATAGCTGTACTCCTCGAATGATAACTCTCGGATCGCTCAATGTGTATGATTCCTCACCAAGGCAATGGGTTGCCTCTTTTCATCCTACTTCTATGTAAGGCTTTGTGTGGAGCTTGGTAGGGATGAAAAGGAGCATACTTGCATCACTTATATTGCTAAGTCAAAGAATGGATCCAAAAGAGAAAACAAGCCATACAATCTGATCAGAATGTGCATGTGTGTGGATATGTGTGTGGAAGATAGAATGAGATGGATACTCCTTGATGCGATGATGTCTCTCTCATGATGATTTTCTTTTGAGAACATGGCTATCACTTCTTTTTCTTTTCTCTTCTTTTTTTTTTTCTTTTCTCTCTCTTTTTTTTTTTTTTTTAATCATGCTCAACATGTTCGAGCATGTCTCTCTTTATTCTTGCTCATGCATATGATCATTCTTTTTCTCTTCTCTTTTTCTCTTTTTTTTTTTTTTTTTTTTTTTGTTTTGATAGCCATGTCCCTTTTGCAAGAATGTTTGGAGAGACATCAACAACAAGTGATGGAGTATTATTTTGGATGGATGGATGGATGGATGGGAATGGTGCTAACTTCCAGTGTAGAAGTTAGCACGTGGATGTGGCATGATGAAATAATTATTTGGTGGATGAGTGAAGGTGGTGTGTGTACGTGATTCTTGATCAAGAAAATATGACAAGCATCTCACAAGGGTACACAATTGACAAAGCTCAAAGCAATAACAAGCAGCATTTTGTAGGGGGTTTCAATGTGATCATTATTTGGCTCTGGTAGGAATATAAGATCGATCATTGAGGAGTGCAAAGCTATGGATTTTCCAATTTTGCAAATAAATTCCCAAGTACTCTATACAGAAGAAGCAAGATTCCTATCATCCAACCATATCACACTCGCCAACAACTTAGATAAACATGGGTTCCTATGATATTGGTGTTCACAAGAAACAAGTGTGCGAAGCGAGGAATAAAGAGTATGCAGGCCAACCAAACAGAAGCATGTATGTTGAGGGATAAAAAGATTTGTTCTTATCATTGAGTTAAATTTTGGTGATTGATGCAAGAAATTATTCTAACTCAAGAATTGGAGAGTAGGGTATAGGATGCGCAAACCGTCGCCTTAGATGAAGTGGAGACCAAGAGGGGTCATGTGATTGATCTTTGTCTTCTAGTCCCGATGGCTCCACTCATTCGCGTGTTGATTAGTGCGATGTTGTGCATCGTGTTGGTGGGAGATCTCGAGTGTGTGCTTGATGAAGAACGAGGGATCTCCCCCACACTTGTTCTTGTACCTGGCTTATTTATTCAAGAGAAACAAACAAATGTGGAAATAAAAAGGACTCTACCGGGGTTAAAGACCGGGGAGCCTAAATTTATTGAATTTGACAAAAATAACTCAAGGCGCGTTATATGTTTGAAAGGGAAATAAAAGCGCCTAGTTTATTCATATAATTCTTTTTTTTTTTTTGTATTGAAATTTTTTTTTATTTTATTTTAGATTTTATCATGTAAAGAAATGCAACAAAAGAGATAACTGCCGGTTATCCTGTCGGCAAGGGCATCGTCATTTAAGTCTGACGAGCAAGACTTTTCTCCGTCATGTTTGGCTTGATGTTGTGGCTCCGGAGAATGTCTGCAAGGTTAGTGCCAATATACAACCACGATATTTGCAATATTTATGATAAATGAAAGCATCTACAACCATCCTAAAGAACAAATAGCAAAAGGAAGCCTTATGGAGGTTGTAGAGCTCAGGCATGGTTTTGGCACCGATGATTATTGACTCTAGAGGAGGGTCATATGAGCATGTGTCTTGTGGGTTTTCAAGAAGGAAGCTCTTATGCTCATGCAAAGTTTCATGTTGTTCATACACTAGAGTCGATGCCTCAAGAATGTCCATAGCCTGGAAGTTTTTCTTATCAAGGGGTTCTTGATCACCATCAAGAACGGCGTATGGAGGGATAGAGGGAAGAGGCTCAGGAAATGATGTGAAGGCCGTACGGTTTTGGATAGGTGAAAAGTTTCTTCCAACTCATCCTCTCTTTTGATGGAAAGCTCTATGTCCTCAAACAAAGCAGGCTTGGTAGGTACAAAAGATGATACAATCTTAACTTCCTCAAGCGATTCTGCTCTGGATCAGGAGGGTGCACTATTCGATGTTTTGGGTGACAGGCAGAAGAGGATTTCCAAGGTTTGCTATTAGGATCAAAACGAGGAAGGTGTGGCGTAGGCTTCGGGATCCAAGTATAGTTTGAAGGATTTTGAGATTGTTTATCAAGATATTCTTGTATTCGTCCGAGAACTCAAGTGGTTCATGATTGATATGAGGTTTCGCCAAAGGATTTTGAGTGGTAGTGGTAGCGAAAGAGGTTTTTCCAAGACTTGCCTTCATGTCCTCCTTGAGAAATGGTTCCTTGAGAGGATCGGGAGGAGTAGGAGGCATCTTTTCCCAAGTGTAGTTCGAGGTGTTTCCATAATCATCAGAAAGATCTTCCTCGAATAAAGGGAACTCAAGAGGTTGAATTTCTTCTTCCTCCTTCATTGTTCTTGGTACAGGAGAGGGTTCAACAGGCGAATCTTGGGATGTGGTCGATGTAAGGTTCGACTCGGATGTTGAGGGCTCCTCATGGCTTGACTCTTGGAGGGGTATTTTCAGATCATCAACATAGGAAGAGTTTTCTTGGATAAGTTCTAGGAGCGCTCTTCCTTCTGTCGGGTTTTGGTAGCAAAAGACCCTCCAGCGGTGATGTCAAGGTATAGGGCGGAGTCCTTGTCTAGACCCATATAGAAGTGTTGCAATAACATGTGGTCGGGAATAGACAAGTTTGGACCGGAAAGAGTTAGCAAGGAAAACCTAGCCCATGCCGCACATATAGACTCCTTCTCGTTCTGACGAAAGTTGAGAACTCCCTCACGGAGGGCAACGACGCGGGATAAGGGAAAGAAGGCTAAGCAAAATTTATCTCGAAGCTTTTCCCAATCACCGTACGTGCTTCGACTGCAAGTATGTATATGTACCATTGTTTCGCTTTATCTTGAAGGGAGAAAGGAAACAACTTCCATTTCACTGTTTCTTGTGACATGCCTTCGATCACGATGCATGAACACAAGTGCTCGAACTCTCGCAGATGGTGATAGGATTTTCATGCTCAAGTCCAGAGAAGGGTCGTTCCCGTACCATGGTTATAAAGGCGGGGTGGAGTTGATAGCCAGATGAGAAAATGGGTTTTGAAGATGGTGGTGGCTCAAAGAACTCTCGCCTTGGAGCAGAAAATGATTCGAGTGTAGGTTCTGGCTCCATGATAAATGTTTTTGGTATTTTCTTTTAAGTGAAAAGGTGATGATGGGGATTCGATAGGAAGGATGATGGTGGAAGCTTGAACAGAAGAAGAATTTTTTTTTTTTTTTTTTTTTTTGAAAGGATACAATACGAGACCAACTAGGTTCGAAGATAAAAACAACAACCGTTCCCCGGCAACGGCGCCAGAAATGCTTGTTGGTATTTTCGTACGTCACGAATAAATCCGCAAGCGCACGGAGAATACCGTTGTAGCACTTCACCGTGAGTATTCAGGGTATCGTTATTTATATTTTCCCAAAGGAACGGAGTGGAATTATCTTACTAGTCTAGCTGTCCAAGGACACAAAGAAGGATGGTAGGTATGGGTAGAGAGGATTCCTATGGATGAAGTTCTATCTGGAATAAGGAAGAGTAAACACAGTAGGGCTGTCACCACCTACTGGCAAACCCCCCTACTAGAACACGTGACACTAGGGCAATTAGGTGCCTAGGCCAGTCCTAGGGTCGCGTGACAACAAAGCAATTAAGTCTTCGCTGCCAGACCGATTCCAAGAAGTCAATTCACTAGAACAGAGAGGATTAAGCAAGTAGGGCTGTCACCACCTACCGGCGACTCTCTCTTAGGACACGCGACACTAGAGCAATTAAGTCCTATGCCAGTCCCAAGGTCACGTGACAACAAGGCAATCAAATCCTAGCTGCCGGACCTATTCTAGTTCACAAGACTAAAGATAAATTCCGCCTCTAAATGCTTACTTGAATGGAACGATGATCATGCAAGCAAGTAAAAGAAGAACTTATACTAGAATAGAAATATTCATCCAATAGAAGATCAAGAATACTCACTTGTAATGAAGATGAACGACGATCCACGAACGATGAACGAACGACGAACGAACGATGAACGATGAACGAACGACGAACGAACGATGAACGAACGAAGAACACTTCACTATGAATAAGTATCCTCCAAGGTACAAGATTGGGCAAGGTCCTCACAAGGGGAGGACTACCCTTCTCTCCTACCCTACTCTCTCCCTATTCTACTAGTGTACAAGGGGCTCTAGGCCCTTGGGTGGGAATGAGGCTCTCCTTCTTGTGTGTCTTGAGAGGAGGGGGTACCCCTTTATTTATAGCCCTCCAAAGGCGGTGGAATTGAGGCGGTTCCTTAGGTCGGTGGCATTGATTGCAGGCAGAACCGACCTTGGTACGTCGGGGGGGAACCGCCATAAAAAGATGGGCTGCTGGGGCCACTGTAGCAGGTCGGCCGACCCAGGGTTTGGGGTCGGCCGACCCCCCATTGGCCCATTTGGTCTTGGGCTTTTGCCGAGAGGTCCTCCTTGATGTCCTATTGAGTGATCTTGGTGCTAGTCCCAAGTTGGTTAAGTTTCGTAGGACGTTTGATCCATATCTTGGTCGGCTGCCGATGCTGATTTCTCGGAGTGGTGTCCTCTTTGGAATATGGTATGGGTTGATTTGGTGGATCCATATATCCTGCCATTGTTGAGGATCCAAGGGATGATCTTTCTTCATATCTCCTTGATATTGGGCTTTTGGGGAGATTCCTTATGACGGGGAATTCGGTGTTTGCAGAGTGGGCCTTTTATGCTTCCTTTTCCCCGGTTTCCTAGAAATGCAGCTGCACTCACAAATTCACCACACTTGTGGAATTGATTAGTAATAAACTCCTACCACTATGTTTGGTGTTCATTTAATTCTTTATGAAGGTAATTGACGGTAAAATTCTTGCTCTAAGGACCGTCAACACCCACCTAGATGAAGGATGAGCGATGCTGAGAAAATACTCTTCGGTGGAGGAAGATGGGACGGCTGAGAGAGAAGTACCACCTTAATTTCTTTTGAAGAAGAAAAATTACTTGGCTTGAAATTCGCTTCTCCTGGTGTAGGCCTTGCTGTACTCTGTCCAACAAAAAAAAAGAGCGCCCAATTCGGACATCAGACGGAGAAGTTAGGCTCATTTTACATAACCGGTCTCACGTTTGACGTCCTTACAACAACTTTGAGCGGTATGCCCCAAGGAGAGCTCACCTGGACTTCGATGCTCGACCTCCGGTCAGTTCCTACCCAGTGATCAGAGGATTGTTGTCTTTTTTGTAAGCGAACAATCCAATGTAGCGAAAGGTGCTCCGATATTCACTAAAATCTATGTAAGCCACCGGAACGCTCGTAACTGCGTGTTAAGAGAATGCCCACTTTGCCGAGTCTGATGGAGAAGGTGCCATGGTGTGTTTGTTACCCGCAAATGCAACGGATCATGCTCGGGCCGCACCACAGGCTTCGCTGCGCCCACCTAGATGAAGGATGAGCGATGCTGAGAAAATACTCTTCGGTGGAGGAAGATGGGACGGCTGAGAGAGAAGTACCACCTTAATTTCTTTTTGAAGAAAAATTACTTGGCTTGAAATTCGCTTCTCCTGGTGTAGGCCTTGCTGTACTCTGTCCAACAAAAAAAAGAGCGCCCAATTCGGACATCAGACGGAGAAGTTAGGCTCATTTTACATAACCGGTCTCACGTTTGACGTCCTTACAACAACTTTGAGCGGTATGCACCCAAGGAGAGCTCACCTGGACTTTGATGCTCGACCTCCGGTCAGTTCCTACCCAGTGATCAGAGGATTGTTGTCTTTTTTGTAAGCGAACAATCCAATGTAGCGAAAGGTGCTCCGAATATTCACTAAAATCTATGTAAGCCACCGGAACGCTCGTAACTGCGTGTTAAGAGAATGCCCACTTTGCCGAGTCTGATGGAGGTGCCATGGTGTGTTTGTTACCCGCAAATGCAACGGATCATGCTCGGGCCGCACCACAGGCTTCGCTGCGCCCACCTAGATGAAGGATGAGCGATGCTGAGAAAATACTCTTCGGTGGAGGAAGATGGGACGGCTGAGAGAGAAGTACCACCTTAATTTCTTTTTGAAGAAAAATTACTTGGCTTGAAATTCGCTTCTCCTGGTGTAGGCCTTGCTGTACTCTGTCCAACAAAAAAAAGAGAGCCCAATTCGGACATCAGACGGAGAAGTTAGGCTCATTTTACATAACCGGTCTCACGTTTGACGTCCTTACAACAACTTTGAGCGGTATGCACCCAAGGAGAGCTCACCTGGACTTCGATGCTCGACCTCCGGTCAGTTCCTACCCAGTGATCAGAGGATTGTTGTCTTTTTTGTAAGCGAAACAATCCAATGTAGCGAAAGGTGCTCCGAATATTCACTAAAATCTATGTAAGCCACCGGAACGCTCGTAACTGCGTGTTAAGAGAATGCCCACTTTGCCGAGTCTGATGGAGAAGGTGCCATGGTGTGTTTGTTACTCGCAAATGCAACGGATCATGCTCGGGCCGCACCACAGGCTTCGCTGCGCCAACCTAGATGAAGGATGAGCGATGCTGAGAAAATACTCTTCGGTGGAGGAAGATGGGACGGCTGAGAGAGAAGTACCACCTTAATTTCTTTTTGAAGAAAAATTACTTGGCTTGAAATTCGCTTCTCCTGGTGTAGGCCTTGCTGTACTCTGTCCAACAAAAAAAAGAGAGCCCAATTCGGACATCAGACGGAGAAGTTAGGCTCATTTTACATAACCGGTCTCACGTTTGACGTCCTTACAACAACTTTGAGCGGTATGCCCCAAGGAGAGCTCACCTGGACTTCGATGCTCGACCTCCGGTCAGTTCCTACCCAGTGATCAGAGGATTGTTGTCTTTTTTGTAAGCGAACAATCCAATGTAGCGAAAGGTGCTCCGAATATTCACTAAAATCTATGTAAGCCACCGGAACGCTCGTAACTGCGTGTTAAGAGAATGCCCACTTTGCCGAGTCTGATGGAGAAGGTGCCATGGTGTGTTTGTTACCCGCAAATGCAACGGATCATGCTCGGGCCGCACCACAGGCTTCGCTGCGCCCACCTAGATGAAGGATGAGCGATGCTGAGAAAATACTCTTCGGTGGAGGAAGATGGGACGGCTGAGAGAGAAGTACCACCTTAATTTCTTTTTGAAGAAAAATTACTTGGCTTGAAATTCGCTTCTCCTGGTGTAGGCCTTGCTGTACTCTGTCCAACAAAAAAAAGAGAGCCCAATTCGGACATCAGACGGAGAAGTTAGGCTCATTTTACATAACCGGTCTCACGTTTGACGTCCTTACAACAACTTTGAGCGGTATGCCCCAAGGAGAGCTCACCTGGACTTCGATGCTCGACCTCCGGTCAGTTCCTACCCAGTGATCAGAGGATTGTTGTCTTTTTTGTAAGCGAACAATCCAATGTAGCGAAAGGTGCTTCGAATATTCACTAAAATCTATGTAAGCCACCGGAACGCTCGTAACTGTGTGTTAAGAGAATGCCCACTTTGCCGAGTCTGATGGAGAAGGTGCCATGGTGTGTTTGTTACCCGCAAATGCAACGGATCATGCTCGGGCCGCACCACAGGCTTCGCTGCGCCCACCTAGATGAAGGATGAGCGATGCTGAGAAAATACTCTTCGGTGGAGGAAGATGGGACGGCTGAGAGAGAAGTACCACCTTAATTTCTTTTTGAAGAAAAATTACTTGGCTTGAAATTCGCTTCTCCTGGTGTAGGCCTTGCTGTACTCTGTCCAACAAAAAAAGAGCGCCCAATTCGGACATCAGACGGAGAAGTTAGGCTCATTTTACATAACCGGTCTCACGTTTGACGTCCTTACAACAACTTTGAGCGGTATGCACCCAAGGAGAGCTCACCTGGACTTCGATGCTCGACCTCCGGTCAGTTCCTACCCAGTGATCAGAGGATTGTTGTCTTTTTTGTAAGCGAACAATCCAATGTAGCGAAAGGTGCTCCGAATATTCACTAAAATCTATGTAAGCCACCGGAACGCTCGTAACTGCGTGTTAAGAGAATGCCCACTTTGCCGAGTCTGATGAGAGGTGCCATGGTGTGTTTGTTACCCGCAAATGCAACGGATCATGCTCGGGCCGCACCACAGGCTTCGCTGCGCCCACCTAGATGAAGGATGAGCGATGCTGAGAAAATACTCTTCGGTGTAGGAAGATGGGACGGCTGAGAGAGAAGTACCACCTTAATTTCTTTTTGAAGAAAAATTACTTGGCTTGAAATTCGCTTCTCCTGGTGTAGGCCTTGCTGTACTCTGTTCAACAAAAAAAAGAGAGCCCAATTCGGACATCAGACGGAGAAGTTAGGCTCATTTTACATAACCGGTCTCACGTTTGACGTCCTTACAACAACTTTGAGCGGTATGCACCCAAGGAGAGCTCACCTGGACTTCGATGCTCGACCTCCGGTCAGTTCCTACCCAGTGATCAGAGGATTGTTGTCTTTTTTGTAAGCGAACAATCCAATGTAGCGAAAGGTGCTCCGAATATTCACTAAAATCTATGTAAGCCACCGGAACGCTCGTAACTGCGTGTTAAGAGAATGCCCACTTTGCCGAGTCTGATGGAGAAGGTGCCATGGTGGTGTGTTTGTTACTCGCAAATGCAACGGATCATGCTCGGGCCGCACCACAGGCTTCGCTGCGCCCACCTAGATGAAGGATGAGCGATGCTGAGAAAATACTCTTCGGTGGAGGAGGAAGATGGGACGGCTGAGAGAGAAGTACCACCTTAATTTCTTTTTGAAGAAAAATTACTTGGCTTGAAATTCGCTTCTCCTGGTGTAGGCCTTGCTGTACTCTGTCCAACAAAAAAAAGAGCGCCCAATTCGGACATCAGACGGAGAAGTTAGGCTCATTTTACATAACCGGTCTCACGTTTGACGTCCTTACAACAACTTTGAGCGGTATGCACCCAAGGAGAGCTCACCTGGACTTCGATGCTCGGCCTCCGGTCAGTTCCTACCCAGTGATCAGAGGATTGTTGTCTTTTTGTAAGCGAACAATCCAATGTAGCGAAAGGTGCTCCGAATATTCACTAAAATCTATGTAAGCCACCGGAACGCTCGTAACTGCGTGTTAAGAGAATGCCCACTTTGCCGAGTCTGATGGAGAAGGTGCCATGGTGTGTTTGTTACCCGCAAATGCAACGGATGATGCTCGGGCCGCACCACAGGCTTCGCTGCGCCCACCTAGATGAAGGATGAGCGATGCTGAGAAAATACTCTTCGGTGGAGGAAGATGGGACGGCTGAGAGAGAAGTACCACCTTAATTTCTTTTTGATGAAAAATTACTTGGCTTGAAATTCGCTTCTCCTGGTGTAGGCCTTGCTGTACTCTGTCCAACAAAAAAAAGAGCGCCCAATTCGGACATCAGACGGAGAAGTTAGGCTCATTTTACATAACCGGTCTCACGTTTGACGTCCTTACAACAACTTTGAGCGGTATGCACCCAAGGAGAGCTCACCTGGACTTCGATGCTCGGCCTCCGGTCAGTTCCTACCCAGTGATCAGAGGATTGTTGTCTTTTTTTGTAAGCGAACAGTCCAATGTAGCGAAAGGTGCTCCGAATATTCACTAAAATCTATGTAAGCCACCGGAACGCTCGTAACTGCGTGTTAAGAGAATGCCCACTTTGCCGAGTCTGATGGAGAAGGTGCCATGGTGTGTTTGTTACCCGCAAATGCAACGGATCATGCTCGGGCCGCACCACAGGCTTCGCTGCGCCCACCTAGATGAAGGATGAGCGATGCTGAGAAAATACTCTTCGGTGGAGGAAGATGGGACGGCTGAGAGAGAAGTACCACCTTAATTTCTTTTTGAAGAAAAATTACTTGGCTTGAAATTCGCTTCTCCTGGTGTAGGCCTTGCTGTACTCTGTCCAACAAAAAAAAGAGAGCCTAATTCGGACATCAGACGGAGAAGTTAGGCTCATTTTACATAACCGGTCTCACGTTTGACGTCCTTACAACAACTTTGAGCGGTATGCACCCAAGGAGAGCTCACCTGGACTTCGATGCTCGACCTCCGGTCAGTTCCTACCCAGTGATCAGAGGATTGTTGTCTTTTTGTAAGCGAACAATCCAATGTAGCGAAAGGTGCTCCGAATATTCACTAAAATCTATGTAAGCCACCGGAACGCTCGTAACTGCGTGTTAAGAGAATGCCCACTTTGCCGAGTCTGATGGAGAAGGTGCCATGGTGTGTTTGTTACTCGCAAATGCAACGGATCATGCTCGGGCCGCACCACAGGCTTCGCTGCGCCCACCTAGATGAAGGATGAGCGATGCTGAGAAAATACTCTTCGGTGGAGGAAGATGGGACGGCTGAGAGAGAAGTACCACCTTAATTTCTTTTTGAAGAAAAAATACTTGGCTTGAAATTCGCTTCTCCTGGTGTAGGCCTTGCTGTACTCTGTCCAACAAAAAAAAGAGCGCCCAATTCGGACATCAGACGGAGAAGTTAGGCTCATTTTACATAACCGGTCTCACGTTTGACGTCCTTACAACAACTTTGAGCGGTATGCACCCAAGGAGAGCTCACCTGGACTTCGATGCTCGGCCTCCGGTCAGTTCCTACCCAGTGATCAGAGGATTGTTGTCTTTTTTGTAAGCGAACAATCCAATGTAGCGAAAGGTGCTCCGAATATTCACTAAAATCTATGTAAGCCACCGGAACGCTCGTAACTGCGTGTTAAGAGAATGCCCACTTTGCCGAGTCTGATGGAGAAGGTGCCATGGTGTGCTTGTTACCCGCAAATGCAACGGATCATGCTCGGGCCGCACCACAGGCTTCGCTGCGCCCACCTAGATGAAGGATGAGCGATGCTGAGAAAATACTCTTCGGTGGAGGAAGATGGTGCAAGATCAATGACCTAGAGCATGGTTCATAGGTTTGGTGATTGATGTCAACATGGTCAATGGGACTAACAAGGTTTGCTAGTGTGCAAGATGTTTAGTCTCATGGATGTAGTGATATACTATTGGAGTGCCAACACCTCAAAGGTTGCAAGGAAGTTGATAAAGAGAAGAAATGAACATGAGGACTACTCTACGAGGTAACTACTACGCACATGAGGTAAGAGACAAGGTGAGTATGTCATGTGTCTTTGTATGTATCATATACCTTGACATACTCTTGATCATCATGTTGGGCTTACCTTATATCATATGACATGATGACCTTGTCTATTATGTGATGATGTTCTTGTCTTGTATCCTATGCACATTATATGATGTTTCGATCTCTTTGAGACAACTAGATCATTGTGACTAACATCTTTGGATGTAGGAAAGGTTGTTCATGCATATTCTTTAGGTCACATGAAGAAGCTTCGTTGATGGATGACGACAAGAATCAAGGACTTGATGGAGGTCACGGTTTGAGAAGATGGATCAAGGCTAAGGACATGCTAGATCCAAGCAAGTGTTGGCTTGGTGTAGATGTAGGCTTGAGTCCATAGGAACAACCGGACTATCAAGGGGGATCGAGTCGTTTCTCTTAGGTCACACTAGTGGTAGAGGTATGTGGATGCTCAAAGAGTCTCTCAGGCACTAGGGTGACAGCAGAGGAGAAGAAGAGCCAAGTGTGATGAAGTTTGGAAGCAAGAATCGAAGAAATGATCAAGATCAGCTTCAGCAGAGAAGACCGAACAATACGGTCAAAGAGACCGTATGGTACGGTCCCATTGGGAAAACAGACAGAGAAGACAAGGTTCTGGAAGCTGAGAAAATAGAGACCGGACGGTACGGTCAAAGAGACCGTACGGTACGGTCCCTATTGGAAGAAGCAACAGATAAGACGAAGTTTCTGTTGGAAATGAGGAAAGGAGACCGGACGGTACGGTCCTAGAGACCGTACAATACGGTCAGAATGGAGACCGGACAGTCCGGTGGTCTTTTGGCCATGAAGATGTCAGAATCTGGAGATCGACCCAAAAGGAAAGTTATCGCTGAAATACTGCAGGCTGTCCACTGATGACCGTACAGTACGGTCAATTGTACGGTCCTCACTGAGACTGGACACTTTCGGGGCAACGGCTAGTTTTTGAGTGGAAGGCTATAAATAGCCGGTTGCTTGACCCTTTGGGGTGCCTTTGGCCATTGTTATCAGTGGGGAAACACAGTGGGAGCCAAGAGGATGCAAGAGAAGCACATGGAGAGGCTTTAGAGAGAAATCTTAGTGCTTGAGAGAGAGGAGAAGCATATGGAGAAGATTTGGAGAAGAAAGCTTAGTGCTTGAGAGGGTTGAGAGCATCCATCCACCTCTAGGATTAGTGTGGTCATAGGGAGGCGGTCTTGTTTTGTTACCCTTGGTCTATGGCAAGCCTAGACCGGTTAGGCGTCGGTGTTGAGCTTGCCAAAGAGAGTGTGGAAGCCAACACAAGTTTGTACACGGTCTTGGAGCTTCCCGTGCGAAAGAAGCATCACTAGTGGAGCGCCCTTTGGCACGCATCAAGTGCGGAGCCTTACCTTCGGAGGAGTACCCGGGAGAAGCCCGGCGGGACGTGCCCGCGACTTCACTCAAGAGCGGTGGATGGTCCCAAGGAGGAGAGCATTGCCGGTGTGCGGCGGGGTGAAGCCCGTGACTTCACTCGAGGAGTGAAGCGTGCTCTTAGGGGACATCACCGGCTTAAAGGGTGGAGTGTGCTCTAGAGGGGATCGCCATCGAGCGGAGGGACGGGGTCGAGACTCCGGCGGGAGTGACCCAACGTGGAGTAGGGGAATGCGCCATCCTTCCGAGACCACGGGAAAAATCGATGAGCAATCTCTTACTCTTACTCTCTACTACTTGCACTTGCTATCTTGTTTATCTTATATGCATGTAGTAGATCTTGTGCTTATCGTATGATTGCTTGATGTTTGTTTCCGTGTGCTAGCTCTATGTTATCTCTAGTGATATGCGCTTTCCTTATGTGTACCTACTTGCTCATAGCTCATACACTTGCTTGATATCATCTAGTGATCTTGTTATGCTTTATGTTGTATCTATCTTGTTATCATGATCACTAGCTTGAGCTTCCCATGTGTTACTTATATGCATGCTAGTTCGCTTGTCTATCTATCTTATATACTAGCATGTGTAGGACCTACTTGAGCTTCCGTATGTGTTACCCATATGCTTGCTAGAATGCTTGAGTGCCTTTACCTTATACACTAGCATGTGTAGGACTTGTTGAGCTTATCTTGTATATCGTCATATGCTAGGTTGTTCTTTATATTCATGAATACCTTGCTCCTAGCATGTACAAGTCCTAGCACATGGTTATCCTTGCTTGATCACTATCACATAGTGCACATGTACTCTTTAGTTATGTATCCTTTACTTGTGCAAATAGAAAGAGTAGCTAGAAGTGCAAAAAGTTTTAGTTCATGGTGTGCCCGATTCACCCCCCCCTCTCGGTCACACGATCCTTACAAGTGGTATCAGAGCTAAGTGCTCAATTTAGGGCTTAACCGCCTTTGAGATGTGACCGAATGAGTTTGGGTTTTCATCCCTCACGGGTTTGGGCTTTGGACATTGAAAGAATCGCTTGAATAGCTACCTTAAGTCCATAGTTCCAAATGAATTGTGGGATACCATGAATAAATTCTCTAGCACTTTCACGGATGACCATGTTATCATGATGATCTTGTTGTTCTTGTTATATCTTATGATGATCATGATGTTGTTGTTGCTAGTTTTCTTGTTGAGGAGTGATTTGGATAATCTTACCATATTCTTTAATGAATCACTTACTTGTGTCTTCGCTTGTTTATGCTAGGATCGATTCATATGACAAATGGAAGAGCTCAAGTGGTGATGTTATCATGAAGATCTTGAAAGCACCTCCTCATTCAAGATTCGGCAACAACATTTTTGCACTTCAACATGAAGATTTTGAGAAGCTACAATTTGAATAAGTCTTGCTCATGACCATCTCACATGATGAGCACTCAAGGAAATGTCTCTCATTTTGAGGACATGTCAATTGGTGATGATGGTTCTATTGAAGATCAATCTACAACCATGAGCAAGCTTGCATCACTTGAAGAGCGACCAATTGTGAAGAAGATAATGCAAGCTCGGGACACTCACTTTCTTAATCACTCAAGTGAACCTACATCTTCCTCGGAGAATGCAAAGATGACGGTATACCTAGAACCGAATTTCAATTCTTTATCTAACTCATCTTTGTGTCTCCTTGATATCAAGGTGACTATGAACCGATGGTGAAGATCAAGTTGCTATTCATATCTTGATGAAGACTTCACCTCCTCCATCTCCACCCGTGTGCCTCACTAGAAGACATGACTTACGGGTCATCGACAAGAAGAAGGTGGTGATGGAAGGATCAAGTGAGAGTGATGAAGAAGAAGATGATGCTAAGGCCAAATACAAGAAGTATGTGAGACAAGACCAAGGTCAAGAAGTAGAAGACGTCATCTCACAAAGAGTTTTCTTTGTTGGTGAGATGATTGCCAATGATGAAGACTATAAGAGTGACTCTTCTTCAAGAGCATATGCAAACTTGTTGTTGGTCTTCTTCTTCACATGCACCTCCAAGGTAAAGGAGGTAAGGAAAGAATGGTATGGCCATATTTCGTGTTGGTGAGCTTGATGAGGAGCTCAAGGATCCCGTGTCATCTTATGAGGCTCTACATATGAGTTGAGGGCTCAAGTTGGATAACATTGAGCTTCATGAGAAGTATGAGAACCTTGAGATCTCTTATCGAGCTATCAACCTCATCTAGTTCTTTTCTTCTTCATCCACTACTCCTAGTTCATCTATCTCACATTCATTTACTATTTGTGATGAACTAACCCTCTCTTGTGAGAGCTCTTTCTCTTGAGTCTTTGTTTTGAAGGAATATCACAAACTCAATGAGGAGAGTGAGTCAATGATGCAAGCATTCACAAGACTCGCAAGAGGAGGAAGATGAGGATTCTTTGGGTGCCCAAGAACTTAATGGACCGGATGAAGCCGGCCAATCACATGGAGGCGCCCAAGTACAACACTTGAGGTGATGGAGATGGTGGACCGAGTTCAATACATGGAGATCATTGAAGTCCACCACAAGTGTCAAGGGCATGAATGAGAACATCTACTCTTCAAGGAGGTATCTTGTATCTTAGTGTAGTTTCTTTTCGTTCTATAGGTCCTTTGTTTTTAGTAGCTCCTTTGTGAACTAGTATGTTGTGCACTTTCATGCATCATGTAAAAACCTAAAAGAGAAGCACAAAAATATTAGTTCGAGGTCTAACTTTCTCAAGATAGCTATGAGTATGGGGGATGCTTGAGTTGGTGGACCGATGGACTCAAGGCAAGGTTTGGCTCATAGTGAGTAAGCTTGAGAGAGGTTCAAACTTGACCTTGAGTAGGTTTCCTTTATGCATTGTCTTTAATCTTGCATGCATTCATCATGGCATGTTTATGTTTTCCCTTGCATTTGTATTATATGCTTGTTCATGCATTGCATATAGGAAATCACAAAGGAGTCTTTCACCCGTGTGTTCTTTGTTTTAGTTTCTATCTTGAGGTTACATGTCATAATGTCTTCTCTCCGAAAGGTATGCCTAGAACCGATCTATTTCAATTATCTTTTGTTCTAGCTACCATCCATAACATAGTTTAAACTACCCCATGTGTTTCACACAATGATATGCATATATCTTGCCATCCACTATAAGTATGCATAACTCTAGGGGGAGTTTAGCCTATGTTATGAGGCTTTCATGATCATGGTCCAAATGCCTTCCACTCAAAAGGACATGGCTCATGAAGCTCGTGTGTATTTGACGTTTGCCCTTCTTGTTCTTTTCTCTATTGTAAGATCAATTGTAGGAACAAGGAGGAGGCACAAGAAAAAGGAGAGAACACGGTGAAGACAATGAAGATCACCTCAAGGAGGAGTTTGCATTTGAAGATCACGTGATCATGATGATCGATCTTCACAACAATCTTGAGGTGAAGAAGATGATGATGATGACCACCTCAAGGAGGATTGCATGAAGAAAGATCACGAAGATCAAGATGATCGGTTTTTCTCACAATCTTGAGGTGGAGAAGAAGACGACGACCATCTCAAGGGGGAGTTAGCACAAAGGAAGGTCAAGTTGATCAAGTTGATCGATCTTCCTCACATTCTTGAGATGGAAGCTTATGTCAATGGGGAGCGACATTCTACAAGGTAAGCATGAAGGTAATCTTCTTATACCCTTGTCATCTTAGCATTAGTGCTTGTCATAGCTCCTTGTGCTTTCATTCACTTGTGATATGAGTTTTTACTCTAACTTGTGACATTTTATGAGCTATGACTTGCCTCGACCGGAACATCAAGGTAACATCTTCTTTTATCTCATATTGCCTCTTGTATGTGCATCCCGTGATGATATGTTTGTGCTTGATTGCTTTTTGTTCCTTTCATATCATCACCCTTTCATGCTTGTCATTTGCTCCATGTGCTTAGCTTTATCTTGATGTACCCTTTGTTGCTATATATTGCTTATCTCACAAGTGGTATCTTATCTTGAGCAATGACTTGCATGCTTGTCTTTCTTACCATCATGTGTGTAGTATCCTCATATTTCTTGCATGATGACTTGTTGTGTTTGAGATGCTTTACCCTTGTTGTTTGCTTCATATCTATATGCTTTTACAAGTGGTAAAGCCTTGCATGCTTTCACTCATATACTTTGCAAGTGGCATCTATTTATGCGTTTATTTCATATCTCTTTATATACCATGATTCGAGATATAGGGTAGTCTCCTTGACTTGTCTTCATTGACAAAGTGCATGTGATGCACAACTTTAGGGGGAGTCTATCCTATGTCTTGAGATTCATGAGACTAATGTGTTTGCAAGTTTATCTTTCTAGTCTCTTCATAGGAATGATCATCCATGTGAGATGAAATGAATTGATGTTCATCCACTTTGAGGTGCCATGATTCTCATATGACACATTCTATATGGCATTGAAAAGCAATCACATCTCCGAAGGTATGCTAAGTTTATCATTCTTGCAAGAAGGTAATGGTTTTCCTTTATTCTTGCATTATCTATCTAGCTACCTTCCATAACATAGCTTAAGGTCCCCCACTTGACTTAATTGTTAAATTGTGCATATACTTTGCCTTCCATCACATGTATGCACAAATCTAGGGGGAGTTTAGTCTATGTTATGAGGCTTCGAGATTTTGATCCATATCCCGTCCACATCCAAAGGATCACTATCTATGAAGCTCCCTTGTGCTTTTAACGTTTGCCTTGTTTGTCCCTTTTCGGTGCTTGATGTCAAAGGGGGAGAAATATATCCACCAAAGCAAGTAGTTGCGGAATGAGAAGAGACATGAGGCACAAATAGAGAGAACATGCCAATGGGGAGAAGTACTTGCAACCAAGAAGTGAAGATTCAATCAAGGACATGAGGTATGAGCAAAGGTATTCTATGTTGTCAATACATCCGAGGCAAGTTGTTGTGCTCCATTCTATCTATTATCTCTTGCTTTGGTTGTGTTGCCATCAATCACCAAAAAGGGGGAGATTGCAAGATCAATGAACCTAGAGCATGGTTCATAGGTTTTGGTGATTGATGTCAACATGGTCAATGGGACTAACAAGGTTTGCTAGTGTGCAAGATGTTTAGTCTCATGGATGTAGTGATATACTATTGGAGTGCCAACACCTCAAAGGTTGCAAGGAAGTTGATAAAGAGAAGAAGTGAACATGAGGACTACTCTACGAGGTAACTACTACGCACATGAGGTAAGAGACAAGGTGAGTATGTCATGTGTCTTTGTATGTATCATATACCTTGACATACTCTTGATCATCATGTTGGTCTTACCTTATATCATATGACATGATGACCTTGTCTATTATGTGATGATGTTCTTGTCTTGTATCCTATGCACATTATATGATGCTTCGATCGGGTTGTCCTTTGAGACAACTAGATCATTGTGACTAACATCTTTGGATGTAGGAAAGGTGTTCATGCATATTCTTTAGGTCACATGAAGAAGCTTCGTTGATGGATGACGACAAGAATCAAGGACTTGATGGAGGTCACGGTTTGAGAAGATGGATCAAGGCTAAGGACATGCTAGATCCAAGCAAGTGTTGGCTTGGTGTAGATGTAGGCTTGAGTCCATAGGAACAACCGGACTATCAAGGGGGATCGAGTCGTTTCTCTTAGGTCACACTAGTGGTAGAGGTATGTGGATGCTCAAAGAGTCTCTCAGGCACTAGGGTGACAGCAGAGGAGAAGAAGAGCCAAGTGTGATGAAGTTTGGAAGCAAGAATCGAAGAAATGATCAAGATCAGCTTCAGCAGAGAAGACCGAACAATACGGTCAAAGAGACCGTATGGTACGGTCCCTATTGGGAAAACAGACAGAGAAGACAAGGTTCTGGAAGCTGAGAAAATAGAGACCGGACTATAGACCGGACGGTACGGTCAAAGAGACCATACGGTACGGTCCCTATTGGAAGAAGCAACAGATAAGACGAAGTTTCTGTTGGAAATGAGGAAAGGAGACCGGACGGTATGGTCCTAGAGACCGTACAATACGGTCAGAATGGAGACCGGACAGTCCGGTGGTCTTTTGGCCATGAAGATGTCAGAATCTGGAGATCGACCCAAAAGGAAAGTTGTAGAGAATTTCAAGAGCTTTCCAACGGTATATGATGCACCTCCATCGAAGTTCGGAGCTAGGAGTTATGTCCAAAATACTACAGACTGCCTGGAGGAGACCGGACTGTCCGGTCATGGGCACTGTATTGTACGGTCAACATATGGACATGAAGATGACCGAATTGGGAGATCTGCCCAAAAGGAAAGTTGTGGGGAATTTCAAGAGCTTTCCATTGATATATGGTACACCTCCATCGGAGTTCGGAGCAAGGAGTTATCGCTGAAATACTGCAGGCTGTCCACTGATGACCGTACAGTACGGTCAATTGTACGGTCCTCACTGAGACTGGACACTTTCGGGGCAACGGCTAGTTTTTGAGTGGAGGGCTATAAATAGCCGGTTGCTTGACCCTTTGGGGTGCCTTTGGCCATTGTTATCAGTGGGGAAACACAGTGGGAGCCAAGAAGATGCAAGAGAAGCACATGGAGAGGCTTTAGAGAGAAATCTTAGTGCTTTAGAGAGAGGAGAAGCATATGGAGAAGATTTGGAGAAGAAAGCTTAGTGCTTGAGAGGGTTGAGAGCATCCATCCACCTCTAGGATTAGTGTGGTCATAGGGAGGCGGTCTTGGTTTGTTACCCTTGGTCTATGGCAAGGCCTAGACCGGTTAGGCGTCGGTGTTGAGCTTGCCAAAGAGAGTGTGGAAGCCAACACAAGTTTGTACACGGTCTTGGAGCTTCCCGTGCGAAAGAAGCATCACTAGTGGAGCGCCCTTTGGCACGCATCAAGTGCGGAGCCTTACCTTCGGAGGAGTACCCGGGAGAAGCCCGGCGGGACGTGCCCGCGACTTCACTCAAGAGCGGTGGATGGTCCCAAGGAGGAGAGCATTGCCGGTGTGCGGCGGGGTGAAGCCCGTGACTTCACTCGAGGAGTGAAGCGTGCTCTTAGGGGACATCACCGGCTTAAAGGGTGGAGTGTGCTCTAGAGGGGATCGCCATCGAGCGGAGGGACGGGGTCGAGACTCCGGCGGGAGTGACCCAACGTGGAGTAGGGGAAGGCGCCATCCTTCCGAGACCACGGGAAAAATCGATGAGCAATCTCTCTACTACTTGCACTTGCTATCTTGTTTATCTTATATGCATGTAGTAGATCTTGTGCTTATCGTATGATTGCTTGATGTTTGTTTCCGTGTGCTAGCTCTATGTTATCTCTAGTGATATGCGCTTTCCTTATGTGTACCTACTTGCTCATAGCTCATACACTTGCTTGATATCATCTAGTGATCTTGTTATGCTTATGTTGTATCTATCTTGTTATCATGATCACTAGCTTGAGCTTCCCATGTGTTACTTATATGCATGCTAGTTCGCTTGTCTATCTATCTTATATACTAGCATGTGTAGGACCTACTTGAGCTTCCGTATGTGTTACCCATATGCTTGCTAGAATGCTTGAGTGCCTTTACCTTATACACTAGCATGTGTAGGACTTGTTGAGCTTATCTTGTATATCGTCATATGCTAGGTTGTTCTTATATATTCATGAATACCTTGCTCCTAGCATGTACAAGTCCTAGCACATGGTTATCCTTGCTTGATCACTATCACATAGTGCACATGTACTCTTTAGTTATGTATCCTTTACTTGTGCAAATAGAAAGAGTAGCTAGAAGTGCAAAAAGTTTTAGTTCATGGTGTGCCCGATTCACCCCCCTCTCGGTCACACGATCCTTACAGATGGGACGGCTGAGAGAGAAGTACCACCTTAATTTCTTTTTGAAGAAAAATTACTTGGCTTGAAATTCGCTTCTCCTGGTGTAGGCCTTGCTGTACTCTGTCCAACAAAAAAAAGAGCGCCCAATTCGGACATCAGACGGAGAAGTTAGGCTCATTTTACATAACCGGTCTCACGTTTGACGTCCTTACAACAACTTTGAGCGGTATGCACCCAAGGAGAGCTCACCTGGACTTCGATGCTCGACCTCCGGTCAGTTCCTACCCAGTGATCAGAGGATTGTTGTCTTTTTTGTAAGCGAACAATCCAATGTAGCGAAAGGTGCTCCGAATATTCACTAAAATCTATGTAAGCCACCGGAACGCTCGTAACTGCGTGTTAAGAGAATGCCCACTTTGCCGAGTCTGATGGAGAAGGTGCCATGGTGTGTTTGTTACCCGCAAATGCAACGGATCATGCTCGGGCCGCACCACAGGCTTCGCTGCGCCCACCTAGATGAAGGATGAGCGATGCTGAGAAAATACTCTTCGGTGGAGGAAGATGGGACGGCTGAGAGAGAAGTACCACCTTAATTTCTTTTTGAAGAAAAATTACTTGGCTTGAAATTCGCTTCTCCTGGTGTAGGCCTTGCTGTACTCTGTCCAACAAAAAAAAGAGCGCCCAATTCGGACATCAGACGGAGAAGTTAGGCTCATTTTACATAACCGGTCTCACGTTTGACGTCCTTACAACAACTTTGAGCGGTATGCACCCAAGGAGAGCTCACCTGGACTTCGATGCTCGACCTCCGGTCAGTTCCTACCCAGTGATCAGAGGATTGTTGTCTTTTTTGTAAGCGAACAATCCAATGTAGCGAAAGGTGCTCCGAATATTCACTAAAATCTATGTAAGCCACCGGAACGCTCGTAACTGCGTGTTAAGAGAATGCCCACTTTGCCGAGTCTGATGGAGAAGGTGCCATGGTGTGTTTGTTACCCGCAAATGCAACGGATCATGCTCGGGCCGCACCACAGGCTTCGCTGCGCCCACCTAGATGAAGGATGAGCGATGCTGAGAAAATACTCTTCGGTGGAGGAAGATGGGACGGCTGAGAGAGAAGTACCACCTTAATTTCTTTTTGAAGAAAAATTACTTGGCTTGAAATTCGCTTCTCCTGGTGTAGGCCTTGCTGTACTCTGTCCAACAAAAAAAAGAGCGCCCAATTCGGACATCAGACGGAGAAGTTAGGCTCATTTTACATAACCGGTCTCACGTTTGACGTCCTTACAACAACTTTGAGCGGTATGCACCCAAGGAGAGCTCACCTGGACTTCGATGCTCGACCTCCGGTCAGTTCCTACCCAGTGATCAGAGGATTGTTGTCTTTTTTGTAAGCGAACAATCCAATGTAGCGAAAGGTGCTCCGAATATTCACTAAAATCTATGTAAGCCACCGGAACGCTCGTAACTGCGTGTTAAGAGAATGCCCACTTTGCCGAGTCTGATGGAGAAGGTGCCATGGTGTGTTTGTTACCCGCAAATGCAACGGATCATGCTCGGGCCGCACCACAGGCTTCGCTGCGCCCACCTAGATGAAGGATGAGCGATGCTGAGAAAATACTCTTCGGTGGAGGAAGATGGGACGGCTGAGAGAGAAGTACCACCTTAATTTCTTTTTGAAGAAAAATTACTTGGCTTGAAATTCGCTTCTCCTGGTGTAGGCCTTGCTGTACTCTGTCCAACAAAAAAAAGAGCGCCCAATTCGGACATCAGACGGAGAAGTTAGGCTCATTTTACATAACCGGTCTCACGTTTGACGTCCTTACAACAACTTTGAGCGGTATGCACCCAAGGAGAGCTCACCTGGACTTCGATGCTCGACCTCCGGTCAGTTCCTACCCAGTGATCAGAGGATTGTTGTCTTTTTTGTAAGCGAACAATCCAATGTAGCGAAAGGTGCTCCGAATATTCACTAAAATCTATGTAAGCCACCGGAACGCTCGTAACTGCGTGTTAAGAGAATGCCCACTTTGCCGAGTCTGATGGAGAAGGTGCCATGGTGTGTTTGTTACCCGCAAATGCAACGGATCATGCTCGGGCCGCACCACAGGCTTCGCTGCGCCCACCTAGATGAAGGATGAGCGATGCTGAGAAAATACTCTTCGGTGGAGGAAGATGGGACGGCTGAGAGAGAAGTACCACCTTAATTTCTTTTTGAAGAAAAATTACTTGGCTTGAAATTCGCTTCTCCTGGTGTAGGCCTTGCTGTACTCTGTCCAACAAAAAAAAGAGCGCCCAATTCGGACATCAGACGGAGAAGTTAGGCTCATTTTACATAACCGGTCTCACGTTTGACGTCCTTACAACAACTTTGAGCGGTATGCACCCAAGGAGAGCTCACCTGGACTTCGATGCTCGACCTCCGGTCAGTTCCTACCCAGTGATCAGAGGATTGTTGTCTTTTTTGTAAGCGAACAATCCAATGTAGCGAAAGGTGCTCCGAATATTCACTAAAATCTATGTAAGCCACCGGAACGCTCGTAACTGCGTGTTAAGAGAATGCCCACTTTGCCGAGTCTGATGGAGAAGGTGCCATGGTGTGTTTGTTACCCGCAAATGCAACGGATCATGCTCGGGCCGCACCACAGGCTTCGCTGCGCCCACCTAGATGAAGGATGAGCGATGCTGAGAAAATACTCTTCGGTGGAGGAAGATGGGACGGCTGAGAGAGAAGTACCACCTTAATTTCTTTTTGAAGAAAAATTACTTGGCTTGAAATTCGCTTCTCCTGGTGTAGGCCTTGCTGTACTCTGTCCAACAAAAAAAAGAGCGCCCAATTCGGACATCAGACGGAGAAGTTAGGCTCATTTTACATAACCGGTCTCACGTTTGACGTCCTTACAACAACTTTGAGCGGTATGCACCCAAGGAGAGCTCACCTGGACTTCGATGCTCGACCTCCGGTCAGTTCCTACCCAGTGATCAGAGGATTGTTGTCTTTTTTGTAAGCGAACAATCCAATGTAGCGAAAGGTGCTCCGAATATTCACTAAAATCTATGTAAGCCACCGGAACGCTCGTAACTGCGTGTTAAGAGAATGCCCACTTTGCCGAGTCTGATGGAGAAGGTGCCATGGTGTGTTTGTTACCCGCAAATGCAACGGATCATGCTCGGGCCGCACCACAGGCTTCGCTGCGCCCACCTAGATGAAGGATGAGCGATGCTGAGAAAATACTCTTCGGTGGAGGAAGATGGGACGGCTGAGAGAGAAGTACCACCTTAATTTCTTTTTGAAGAAAAATTACTTGGCTTGAAATTCGCTTCTCCTGGTGTAGGCCTTGCTGTACTCTGTCCAACAAAAAAAAGAGCGCCCAATTCGGACATCAGACGGAGAAGTTAGGCTCATTTTACATAACCGGTCTCACGTTTGACGTCCTTACAACAACTTTGAGCGGTATGCACCCAAGGAGAGCTCACCTGGACTTCGATGCTCGACCTCCGGTCAGTTCCTACCCAGTGATCAGAGGATTGTTGTCTTTTTTGTAAGCGAACAATCCAATGTAGCGAAAGGTGCTCCGAATATTCACTAAAATCTATGTAAGCCACCGGAACGCTCGTAACTGCGTGTTAAGAGAATGCCCACTTTGCCGAGTCTGATGGAGAAGGTGCCATGGTGTGTTTGTTACCCGCAAATGCAACGGATCATGCTCGGGCCGCACCACAGGCTTCGCTGCGCCCACCTAGATGAAGGATGAGCGATGCTGAGAAAATACTCTTCGGTGGAGGAAGATGGGACGGCTGAGAGAGAAGTACCACCTTAATTTCTTTTTGAAGAAAAATTACTTGGCTTGAAATTCGCTTCTCCTGGTGTAGGCCTTGCTGTACTCTGTCCAACAAAAAAAAGAGCGCCCAATTCGGACATCAGACGGAGAAGTTAGGCTCATTTTACATAACCGGTCTCACGTTTGACGTCCTTACAACAACTTTGAGCGGTATGCACCCAAGGAGAGCTCACCTGGACTTCGATGCTCGACCTCCGGTCAGTTCCTACCCAGTGATCAGAGGATTGTTGTCTTTTTTGTAAGCGAACAATCCAATGTAGCGAAAGGTGCTCCGAATATTCACTAAAATCTATGTAAGCCACCGGAACGCTCGTAACTGCGTGTTAAGAGAATGCCCACTTTGCCGAGTCTGATGGAGAAGGTGCCATGGTGTGTTTGTTACCCGCAAATGCAACGGATCATGCTCGGGCCGCACCACAGGCTTCGCTGCGCCCACCTAGATGAAGGATGAGCGATGCTGAGAAAATACTCTTCGGTGGAGGAAGATGGGACGGCTGAGAGAGAAGTACCACCTTAATTTCTTTTTGAAGAAAAATTACTTGGCTTGAAATTCGCTTCTCCTGGTGTAGGCCTTGCTGTACTCTGTCCAACAAAAAAAAGAGCGCCCAATTCGGACATCAGACGGAGAAGTTAGGCTCATTTTACATAACCGGTCTCACGTTTGACGTCCTTACAACAACTTTGAGCGGTATGCACCCAAGGAGAGCTCACCTGGACTTCGATGCTCGACCTCCGGTCAGTTCCTACCCAGTGATCAGAGGATTGTTGTCTTTTTTGTAAGCGAACAATCCAATGTAGCGAAAGGTGCTCCGAATATTCACTAAAATCTATGTAAGCCACCGGAACGCTCGTAACTGCGTGTTAAGAGAATGCCCACTTTGCCGAGTCTGATGGAGAAGGTGCCATGGTGTGTTTGTTACCCGCAAATGCAACGGATCATGCTCGGGCCGCACCACAGGCTTCGCTGCGCCCACCTAGATGAAGGATGAGCGATGCTGAGAAAATACTCTTCGGTGGAGGAAGATGGGACGGCTGAGAGAGAAGTACCACCTTAATTTCTTTTTGAAGAAAAATTACTTGGCTTGAAATTCGCTTCTCCTGGTGTAGGCCTTGCTGTACTCTGTCCAACAAAAAAAAGAGCGCCCAATTCGGACATCAGACGGAGAAGTTAGGCTCATTTTACATAACCGGTCTCACGTTTGACGTCCTTACAACAACTTTGAGCGGTATGCACCCAAGGAGAGCTCACCTGGACTTCGATGCTCGACCTCCGGTCAGTTCCTACCCAGTGATCAGAGGATTGTTGTCTTTTTTGTAAGCGAACAATCCAATGTAGCGAAAGGTGCTCCGAATATTCACTAAAATCTATGTAAGCCACCGGAACGCTCGTAACTGCGTGTTAAGAGAATGCCCACTTTGCCGAGTCTGATGGAGAAGGTGCCATGGTGTGTTTGTTACCCGCAAATGCAACGGATCATGCTCGGGCCGCACCACAGGCTTCGCTGCGCCCACCTAGATGAAGGATGAGCGATGCTGAGAAAATACTCTTCGGTGGAGGAAGATGGGACGGCTGAGAGAGAAGTACCACCTTAATTTCTTTTTGAAGAAAAATTACTTGGCTTGAAATTCGCTTCTCCTGGTGTAGGCCTTGCTGTACTCTGTCCAACAAAAAAAAGAGCGCCCAATTCGGACATCAGACGGAGAAGTTAGGCTCATTTTACATAACCGGTCTCACGTTTGACGTCCTTACAACAACTTTGAGCGGTATGCACCCAAGGAGAGCTCACCTGGACTTCGATGCTCGACCTCCGGTCAGTTCCTACCCAGTGATCAGAGGATTGTTGTCTTTTTTGTAAGCGAACAATCCAATGTAGCGAAAGGTGCTCCGAATATTCACTAAAATCTATGTAAGCCACCGGAACGCTCGTAACTGCGTGTTAAGAGAATGCCCACTTTGCCGAGTCTGATGGAGAAGGTGCCATGGTGTGTTTGTTACCCGCAAATGCAACGGATCATGCTCGGGCCGCACCACAGGCTTCGCTGCGCCCACCTAGATGAAGGATGAGCGATGCTGAGAAAATACTCTTCGGTGGAGGAAGATGGGACGGCTGAGAGAGAAGTACCACCTTAATTTCTTTTTGAAGAAAAATTACTTGGCTTGAAATTCGCTTCTCCTGGTGTAGGCCTTGCTGTACTCTGTCCAACAAAAAAAAGAGCGCCCAATTCGGACATCAGACGGAGAAGTTAGGCTCATTTTACATAACCGGTCTCACGTTTGACGTCCTTACAACAACTTTGAGCGGTATGCACCCAAGGAGAGCTCACCTGGACTTCGATGCTCGACCTCCGGTCAGTTCCTACCCAGTGATCAGAGGATTGTTGTCTTTTTTGTAAGCGAACAATCCAATGTAGCGAAAGGTGCTCCGAATATTCACTAAAATCTATGTAAGCCACCGGAACGCTCGTAACTGCGTGTTAAGAGAATGCCCACTTTGCCGAGTCTGATGGAGAAGGTGCCATGGTGTGTTTGTTACCCGCAAATGCAACGGATCATGCTCGGGCCGCACCACAGGCTTCGCTGCGCCCACCTAGATGAAGGATGAGCGATGCTGAGAAAATACTCTTCGGTGGAGGAAGATGGGACGGCTGAGAGAGAAGTACCACCTTAATTTCTTTTTGAAGAAAAATTACTTGGCTTGAAATTCGCTTCTCCTGGTGTAGGCCTTGCTGTACTCTGTCCAACAAAAAAAAGAGCGCCCAATTCGGACATCAGACGGAGAAGTTAGGCTCATTTTACATAACCGGTCTCACGTTTGACGTCCTTACAACAACTTTGAGCGGTATGCACCCAAGGAGAGCTCACCTGGACTTCGATGCTCGACCTCCGGTCAGTTCCTACCCAGTGATCAGAGGATTGTTGTCTTTTTTGTAAGCGAACAATCCAATGTAGCGAAAGGTGCTCCGAATATTCACTAAAATCTATGTAAGCCACCGGAACGCTCGTAACTGCGTGTTAAGAGAATGCCCACTTTGCCGAGTCTGATGGAGAAGGTGCCATGGTGTGTTTGTTACCCGCAAATGCAACGGATCATGCTCGGGCCGCACCACAGGCTTCGCTGCGCCCACCTAGATGAAGGATGAGCGATGCTGAGAAAATACTCTTCGGTGGAGGAAGATGGGACGGCTGAGAGAGAAGTACCACCTTAATTTCTTTTTGAAGAAAAATTACTTGGCTTGAAATTCGCTTCTCCTGGTGTAGGCCTTGCTGTACTCTGTCCAACAAAAAAAAGAGCGCCCAATTCGGACATCAGACGGAGAAGTTAGGCTCATTTTACATAACCGGTCTCACGTTTGACGTCCTTACAACAACTTTGAGCGGTATGCACCCAAGGAGAGCTCACCTGGACTTCGATGCTCGACCTCCGGTCAGTTCCTACCCAGTGATCAGAGGATTGTTGTCTTTTTTGTAAGCGAACAATCCAATGTAGCGAAAGGTGCTCCGAATATTCACTAAAATCTATGTAAGCCACCGGAACGCTCGTAACTGCGTGTTAAGAGAATGCCCACTTTGCCGAGTCTGATGGAGAAGGTGCCATGGTGTGTTTGTTACCCGCAAATGCAACGGATCATGCTCGGGCCGCACCACAGGCTTCGCTGCGCCCACCTAGATGAAGGATGAGCGATGCTGAGAAAATACTCTTCGGTGGAGGAAGATGGGACGGCTGAGAGAGAAGTACCACCTTAATTTCTTTTTGAAGAAAAATTACTTGGCTTGAAATTCGCTTCTCCTGGTGTAGGCCTTGCTGTACTCTGTCCAACAAAAAAAAGAGCGCCCAATTCGGACATCAGACGGAGAAGTTAGGCTCATTTTACATAACCGGTCTCACGTTTGACGTCCTTACAACAACTTTGAGCGGTATGCACCCAAGGAGAGCTCACCTGGACTTCGATGCTCGACCTCCGGTCAGTTCCTACCCAGTGATCAGAGGATTGTTGTCTTTTTTGTAAGCGAACAATCCAATGTAGCGAAAGGTGCTCCGAATATTCACTAAAATCTATGTAAGCCACCGGAACGCTCGTAACTGCGTGTTAAGAGAATGCCCACTTTGCCGAGTCTGATGGAGAAGGTGCCATGGTGTGTTTGTTACCCGCAAATGCAACGGATCATGCTCGGGCCGCACCACAGGCTTCGCTGCGCCCACCTAGATGAAGGATGAGCGATGCTGAGAAAATACTCTTCGGTGGAGGAAGATGGGACGGCTGAGAGAGAAGTACCACCTTAATTTCTTTTTGAAGAAAAATTACTTGGCTTGAAATTCGCTTCTCCTGGTGTAGGCCTTGCTGTACTCTGTCCAACAAAAAAAAGAGCGCCCAATTCGGACATCAGACGGAGAAGTTAGGCTCATTTTACATAACCGGTCTCACGTTTGACGTCCTTACAACAACTTTGAGCGGTATGCACCCAAGGAGAGCTCACCTGGACTTCGATGCTCGACCTCCGGTCAGTTCCTACCCAGTGATCAGAGGATTGTTGTCTTTTTTGTAAGCGAACAATCCAATGTAGCGAAAGGTGCTCCGAATATTCACTAAAATCTATGTAAGCCACCGGAACGCTCGTAACTGCGTGTTAAGAGAATGCCCACTTTGCCGAGTCTGATGGAGAAGGTGCCATGGTGTGTTTGTTACCCGCAAATGCAACGGATCATGCTCGGGCCGCACCACAGGCTTCGCTGCGCCCACCTAGATGAAGGATGAGCGATGCTGAGAAAATACTCTTCGGTGGAGGAAGATGGGACGGCTGAGAGAGAAGTACCACCTTAATTTCTTTTTGAAGAAAAATTACTTGGCTTGAAATTCGCTTCTCCTGGTGTAGGCCTTGCTGTACTCTGTCCAACAAAAAAAAGAGCGCCCAATTCGGACATCAGACGGAGAAGTTAGGCTCATTTTACATAACCGGTCTCACGTTTGACGTCCTTACAACAACTTTGAGCGGTATGCACCCAAGGAGAGCTCACCTGGACTTCGATGCTCGACCTCCGGTCAGTTCCTACCCAGTGATCAGAGGATTGTTGTCTTTTTTGTAAGCGAACAATCCAATGTAGCGAAAGGTGCTCCGAATATTCACTAAAATCTATGTAAGCCACCGGAACGCTCGTAACTGCGTGTTAAGAGAATGCCCACTTTGCCGAGTCTGATGGAGAAGGTGCCATGGTGTGTTTGTTACCCGCAAATGCAACGGATCATGCTCGGGCCGCACCACAGGCTTCGCTGCGCCCACCTAGATGAAGGATGAGCGATGCTGAGAAAATACTCTTCGGTGGAGGAAGATGGGACGGCTGAGAGAGAAGTACCACCTTAATTTCTTTTTGAAGAAAAATTACTTGGCTTGAAATTCGCTTCTCCTGGTGTAGGCCTTGCTGTACTCTGTCCAACAAAAAAAAGAGCGCCCAATTCGGACATCAGACGGAGAAGTTAGGCTCATTTTACATAACCGGTCTCACGTTTGACGTCCTTACAACAACTTTGAGCGGTATGCACCCAAGGAGAGCTCACCTGGACTTCGATGCTCGACCTCCGGTCAGTTCCTACCCAGTGATCAGAGGATTGTTGTCTTTTTTGTAAGCGAACAATCCAATGTAGCGAAAGGTGCTCCGAATATTCACTAAAATCTATGTAAGCCACCGGAACGCTCGTAACTGCGTGTTAAGAGAATGCCCACTTTGCCGAGTCTGATGGAGAAGGTGCCATGGTGTGTTTGTTACCCGCAAATGCAACGGATCATGCTCGGGCCGCACCACAGGCTTCGCTGCGCCCACCTAGATGAAGGATGAGCGATGCTGAGAAAATACTCTTCGGTGGAGGAAGATGGGACGGCTGAGAGAGAAGTACCACCTTAATTTCTTTTTGAAGAAAAATTACTTGGCTTGAAATTCGCTTCTCCTGGTGTAGGCCTTGCTGTACTCTGTCCAACAAAAAAAAGAGCGCCCAATTCGGACATCAGACGGAGAAGTTAGGCTCATTTTACATAACCGGTCTCACGTTTGACGTCCTTACAACAACTTTGAGCGGTATGCACCCAAGGAGAGCTCACCTGGACTTCGATGCTCGACCTCCGGTCAGTTCCTACCCAGTGATCAGAGGATTGTTGTCTTTTTTGTAAGCGAACAATCCAATGTAGCGAAAGGTGCTCCGAATATTCACTAAAATCTATGTAAGCCACCGGAACGCTCGTAACTGCGTGTTAAGAGAATGCCCACTTTGCCGAGTCTGATGGAGAAGGTGCCATGGTGTGTTTGTTACCCGCAAATGCAACGGATCATGCTCGGGCCGCACCACAGGCTTCGCTGCGCCCACCTAGATGAAGGATGAGCGATGCTGAGAAAATACTCTTCGGTGGAGGAAGATGGGACGGCTGAGAGAGAAGTACCACCTTAATTTCTTTTTGAAGAAAAATTACTTGGCTTGAAATTCGCTTCTCCTGGTGTAGGCCTTGCTGTACTCTGTCCAACAAAAAAAAGAGCGCCCAATTCGGACATCAGACGGAGAAGTTAGGCTCATTTTACATAACCGGTCTCACGTTTGACGTCCTTACAACAACTTTGAGCGGTATGCACCCAAGGAGAGCTCACCTGGACTTCGATGCTCGACCTCCGGTCAGTTCCTACCCAGTGATCAGAGGATTGTTGTCTTTTTTGTAAGCGAACAATCCAATGTAGCGAAAGGTGCTCCGAATATTCACTAAAATCTATGTAAGCCACCGGAACGCTCGTAACTGCGTGTTAAGAGAATGCCCACTTTGCCGAGTCTGATGGAGAAGGTGCCATGGTGTGTTTGTTACCCGCAAATGCAACGGATCATGCTCGGGCCGCACCACAGGCTTCGCTGCGCCCACCTAGATGAAGGATGAGCGATGCTGAGAAAATACTCTTCGGTGGAGGAAGATGGGACGGCTGAGAGAGAAGTACCACCTTAATTTCTTTTTGAAGAAAAATTACTTGGCTTGAAATTCGCTTCTCCTGGTGTAGGCCTTGCTGTACTCTGTCCAACAAAAAAAAGAGCGCCCAATTCGGACATCAGACGGAGAAGTTAGGCTCATTTTACATAACCGGTCTCACGTTTGACGTCCTTACAACAACTTTGAGCGGTATGCACCCAAGGAGAGCTCACCTGGACTTCGATGCTCGACCTCCGGTCAGTTCCTACCCAGTGATCAGAGGATTGTTGTCTTTTTTGTAAGCGAACAATCCAATGTAGCGAAAGGTGCTCCGAATATTCACTAAAATCTATGTAAGCCACCGGAACGCTCGTAACTGCGTGTTAAGAGAATGCCCACTTTGCCGAGTCTGATGGAGAAGGTGCCATGGTGTGTTTGTTACCCGCAAATGCAACGGATCATGCTCGGGCCGCACCACAGGCTTCGCTGCGCCCACCTAGATGAAGGATGAGCGATGCTGAGAAAATACTCTTCGGTGGAGGAAGATGGGACGGCTGAGAGAGAAGTACCACCTTAATTTCTTTTTGAAGAAAAATTACTTGGCTTGAAATTCGCTTCTCCTGGTGTAGGCCTTGCTGTACTCTGTCCAACAAAAAAAAGAGCGCCCAATTCGGACATCAGACGGAGAAGTTAGGCTCATTTTACATAACCGGTCTCACGTTTGACGTCCTTACAACAACTTTGAGCGGTATGCACCCAAGGAGAGCTCACCTGGACTTCGATGCTCGACCTCCGGTCAGTTCCTACCCAGTGATCAGAGGATTGTTGTCTTTTTTGTAAGCGAACAATCCAATGTAGCGAAAGGTGCTCCGAATATTCACTAAAATCTATGTAAGCCACCGGAACGCTCGTAACTGCGTGTTAAGAGAATGCCCACTTTGCCGAGTCTGATGGAGAAGGTGCCATGGTGTGTTTGTTACCCGCAAATGCAACGGATCATGCTCGGGCCGCACCACAGGCTTCGCTGCGCCCACCTAGATGAAGGATGAGCGATGCTGAGAAAATACTCTTCGGTGGAGGAAGATGGGACGGCTGAGAGAGAAGTACCACCTTAATTTCTTTTTGAAGAAAAATTACTTGGCTTGAAATTCGCTTCTCCTGGTGTAGGCCTTGCTGTACTCTGTCCAACAAAAAAAAGAGCGCCCAATTCGGACATCAGACGGAGAAGTTAGGCTCATTTTACATAACCGGTCTCACGTTTGACGTCCTTACAACAACTTTGAGCGGTATGCACCCAAGGAGAGCTCACCTGGACTTCGATGCTCGACCTCCGGTCAGTTCCTACCCAGTGATCAGAGGATTGTTGTCTTTTTTGTAAGCGAACAATCCAATGTAGCGAAAGGTGCTCCGAATATTCACTAAAATCTATGTAAGCCACCGGAACGCTCGTAACTGCGTGTTAAGAGAATGCCCACTTTGCCGAGTCTGATGGAGAAGGTGCCATGGTGTGTTTGTTACCCGCAAATGCAACGGATCATGCTCGGGCCGCACCACAGGCTTCGCTGCGCCCACCTAGATGAAGGATGAGCGATGCTGAGAAAATACTCTTCGGTGGAGGAAGATGGGACGGCTGAGAGAGAAGTACCACCTTAATTTCTTTTTGAAGAAAAATTACTTGGCTTGAAATTCGCTTCTCCTGGTGTAGGCCTTGCTGTACTCTGTCCAACAAAAAAAAGAGCGCCCAATTCGGACATCAGACGGAGAAGTTAGGCTCATTTTACATAACCGGTCTCACGTTTGACGTCCTTACAACAACTTTGAGCGGTATGCACCCAAGGAGAGCTCACCTGGACTTCGATGCTCGACCTCCGGTCAGTTCCTACCCAGTGATCAGAGGATTGTTGTCTTTTTTGTAAGCGAACAATCCAATGTAGCGAAAGGTGCTCCGAATATTCACTAAAATCTATGTAAGCCACCGGAACGCTCGTAACTGCGTGTTAAGAGAATGCCCACTTTGCCGAGTCTGATGGAGAAGGTGCCATGGTGTGTTTGTTACCCGCAAATGCAACGGATCATGCTCGGGCCGCACCACAGGCTTCGCTGCGCCCACCTAGATGAAGGATGAGCGATGCTGAGAAAATACTCTTCGGTGGAGGAAGATGGGACGGCTGAGAGAGAAGTACCACCTTAATTTCTTTTTGAAGAAAAATTACTTGGCTTGAAATTCGCTTCTCCTGGTGTAGGCCTTGCTGTACTCTGTCCAACAAAAAAAAGAGCGCCCAATTCGGACATCAGACGGAGAAGTTAGGCTCATTTTACATAACCGGTCTCACGTTTGACGTCCTTACAACAACTTTGAGCGGTATGCACCCAAGGAGAGCTCACCTGGACTTCGATGCTCGACCTCCGGTCAGTTCCTACCCAGTGATCAGAGGATTGTTGTCTTTTTTGTAAGCGAACAATCCAATGTAGCGAAAGGTGCTCCGAATATTCACTAAAATCTATGTAAGCCACCGGAACGCTCGTAACTGCGTGTTAAGAGAATGCCCACTTTGCCGAGTCTGATGGAGAAGGTGCCATGGTGTGTTTGTTACCCGCAAATGCAACGGATCATGCTCGGGCCGCACCACAGGCTTCGCTGCGCCCACCTAGATGAAGGATGAGCGATGCTGAGAAAATACTCTTCGGTGGAGGAAGATGGGACGGCTGAGAGAGAAGTACCACCTTAATTTCTTTTTGAAGAAAAATTACTTGGCTTGAAATTCGCTTCTCCTGGTGTAGGCCTTGCTGTACTCTGTCCAACAAAAAAAAGAGCGCCCAATTCGGACATCAGACGGAGAAGTTAGGCTCATTTTACATAACCGGTCTCACGTTTGACGTCCTTACAACAACTTTGAGCGGTATGCACCCAAGGAGAGCTCACCTGGACTTCGATGCTCGACCTCCGGTCAGTTCCTACCCAGTGATCAGAGGATTGTTGTCTTTTTTGTAAGCGAACAATCCAATGTAGCGAAAGGTGCTCCGAATATTCACTAAAATCTATGTAAGCCACCGGAACGCTCGTAACTGCGTGTTAAGAGAATGCCCACTTTGCCGAGTCTGATGGAGAAGGTGCCATGGTGTGTTTGTTACCCGCAAATGCAACGGATCATGCTCGGGCCGCACCACAGGCTTCGCTGCGCCCACCTAGATGAAGGATGAGCGATGCTGAGAAAATACTCTTCGGTGGAGGAAGATGGGACGGCTGAGAGAGAAGTACCACCTTAATTTCTTTTTGAAGAAAAATTACTTGGCTTGAAATTCGCTTCTCCTGGTGTAGGCCTTGCTGTACTCTGTCCAACAAAAAAAAGAGCGCCCAATTCGGACATCAGACGGAGAAGTTAGGCTCATTTTACATAACCGGTCTCACGTTTGACGTCCTTACAACAACTTTGAGCGGTATGCACCCAAGGAGAGCTCACCTGGACTTCGATGCTCGACCTCCGGTCAGTTCCTACCCAGTGATCAGAGGATTGTTGTCTTTTTTGTAAGCGAACAATCCAATGTAGCGAAAGGTGCTCCGAATATTCACTAAAATCTATGTAAGCCACCGGAACGCTCGTAACTGCGTGTTAAGAGAATGCCCACTTTGCCGAGTCTGATGGAGAAGGTGCCATGGTGTGTTTGTTACCCGCAAATGCAACGGATCATGCTCGGGCCGCACCACAGGCTTCGCTGCGCCCACCTAGATGAAGGATGAGCGATGCTGAGAAAATACTCTTCGGTGGAGGAAGATGGGACGGCTGAGAGAGAAGTACCACCTTAATTTCTTTTTGAAGAAAAATTACTTGGCTTGAAATTCGCTTCTCCTGGTGTAGGCCTTGCTGTACTCTGTCCAACAAAAAAAAGAGCGCCCAATTCGGACATCAGACGGAGAAGTTAGGCTCATTTTACATAACCGGTCTCACGTTTGACGTCCTTACAACAACTTTGAGCGGTATGCACCCAAGGAGAGCTCACCTGGACTTCGATGCTCGACCTCCGGTCAGTTCCTACCCAGTGATCAGAGGATTGTTGTCTTTTTTGTAAGCGAACAATCCAATGTAGCGAAAGGTGCTCCGAATATTCACTAAAATCTATGTAAGCCACCGGAACGCTCGTAACTGCGTGTTAAGAGAATGCCCACTTTGCCGAGTCTGATGGAGAAGGTGCCATGGTGTGTTTGTTACCCGCAAATGCAACGGATCATGCTCGGGCCGCACCACAGGCTTCGCTGCGCCCACCTAGATGAAGGATGAGCGATGCTGAGAAAATACTCTTCGGTGGAGGAAGATGGGACGGCTGAGAGAGAAGTACCACCTTAATTTCTTTTTGAAGAAAAATTACTTGGCTTGAAATTCGCTTCTCCTGGTGTAGGCCTTGCTGTACTCTGTCCAACAAAAAAAAGAGCGCCCAATTCGGACATCAGACGGAGAAGTTAGGCTCATTTTACATAACCGGTCTCACGTTTGACGTCCTTACAACAACTTTGAGCGGTATGCACCCAAGGAGAGCTCACCTGGACTTCGATGCTCGACCTCCGGTCAGTTCCTACCCAGTGATCAGAGGATTGTTGTCTTTTTTGTAAGCGAACAATCCAATGTAGCGAAAGGTGCTCCGAATATTCACTAAAATCTATGTAAGCCACCGGAACGCTCGTAACTGCGTGTTAAGAGAATGCCCACTTTGCCGAGTCTGATGGAGAAGGTGCCATGGTGTGTTTGTTACCCGCAAATGCAACGGATCATGCTCGGGCCGCACCACAGGCTTCGCTGCGCCCACCTAGATGAAGGATGAGCGATGCTGAGAAAATACTCTTCGGTGGAGGAAGATGGGACGGCTGAGAGAGAAGTACCACCTTAATTTCTTTTTGAAGAAAAATTACTTGGCTTGAAATTCGCTTCTCCTGGTGTAGGCCTTGCTGTACTCTGTCCAACAAAAAAAAGAGCGCCCAATTCGGACATCAGACGGAGAAGTTAGGCTCATTTTACATAACCGGTCTCACGTTTGACGTCCTTACAACAACTTTGAGCGGTATGCACCCAAGGAGAGCTCACCTGGACTTCGATGCTCGACCTCCGGTCAGTTCCTACCCAGTGATCAGAGGATTGTTGTCTTTTTTGTAAGCGAACAATCCAATGTAGCGAAAGGTGCTCCGAATATTCACTAAAATCTATGTAAGCCACCGGAACGCTCGTAACTGCGTGTTAAGAGAATGCCCACTTTGCCGAGTCTGATGGAGAAGGTGCCATGGTGTGTTTGTTACCCGCAAATGCAACGGATCATGCTCGGGCCGCACCACAGGCTTCGCTGCGCCCACCTAGATGAAGGATGAGCGATGCTGAGAAAATACTCTTCGGTGGAGGAAGATGGGACGGCTGAGAGAGAAGTACCACCTTAATTTCTTTTTGAAGAAAAATTACTTGGCTTGAAATTCGCTTCTCCTGGTGTAGGCCTTGCTGTACTCTGTCCAACAAAAAAAAGAGCGCCCAATTCGGACATCAGACGGAGAAGTTAGGCTCATTTTACATAACCGGTCTCACGTTTGACGTCCTTACAACAACTTTGAGCGGTATGCACCCAAGGAGAGCTCACCTGGACTTCGATGCTCGACCTCCGGTCAGTTCCTACCCAGTGATCAGAGGATTGTTGTCTTTTTTGTAAGCGAACAATCCAATGTAGCGAAAGGTGCTCCGAATATTCACTAAAATCTATGTAAGCCACCGGAACGCTCGTAACTGCGTGTTAAGAGAATGCCCACTTTGCCGAGTCTGATGGAGAAGGTGCCATGGTGTGTTTGTTACCCGCAAATGCAACGGATCATGCTCGGGCCGCACCACAGGCTTCGCTGCGCCCACCTAGATGAAGGATGAGCGATGCTGAGAAAATACTCTTCGGTGGAGGAAGATGGGACGGCTGAGAGAGAAGTACCACCTTAATTTCTTTTTGAAGAAAAATTACTTGGCTTGAAATTCGCTTCTCCTGGTGTAGGCCTTGCTGTACTCTGTCCAACAAAAAAAAGAGCGCCCAATTCGGACATCAGACGGAGAAGTTAGGCTCATTTTACATAACCGGTCTCACGTTTGACGTCCTTACAACAACTTTGAGCGGTATGCACCCAAGGAGAGCTCACCTGGACTTCGATGCTCGACCTCCGGTCAGTTCCTACCCAGTGATCAGAGGATTGTTGTCTTTTTTGTAAGCGAACAATCCAATGTAGCGAAAGGTGCTCCGAATATTCACTAAAATCTATGTAAGCCACCGGAACGCTCGTAACTGCGTGTTAAGAGAATGCCCACTTTGCCGAGTCTGATGGAGAAGGTGCCATGGTGTGTTTGTTACCCGCAAATGCAACGGATCATGCTCGGGCCGCACCACAGGCTTCGCTGCGCCCACCTAGATGAAGGATGAGCGATGCTGAGAAAATACTCTTCGGTGGAGGAAGATGGGACGGCTGAGAGAGAAGTACCACCTTAATTTCTTTTTGAAGAAAAATTACTTGGCTTGAAATTCGCTTCTCCTGGTGTAGGCCTTGCTGTACTCTGTCCAACAAAAAAAAGAGCGCCCAATTCGGACATCAGACGGAGAAGTTAGGCTCATTTTACATAACCGGTCTCACGTTTGACGTCCTTACAACAACTTTGAGCGGTATGCACCCAAGGAGAGCTCACCTGGACTTCGATGCTCGACCTCCGGTCAGTTCCTACCCAGTGATCAGAGGATTGTTGTCTTTTTTGTAAGCGAACAATCCAATGTAGCGAAAGGTGCTCCGAATATTCACTAAAATCTATGTAAGCCACCGGAACGCTCGTAACTGCGTGTTAAGAGAATGCCCACTTTGCCGAGTCTGATGGAGAAGGTGCCATGGTGTGTTTGTTACCCGCAAATGCAACGGATCATGCTCGGGCCGCACCACAGGCTTCGCTGCGCCCACCTAGATGAAGGATGAGCGATGCTGAGAAAATACTCTTCGGTGGAGGAAGATGGGACGGCTGAGAGAGAAGTACCACCTTAATTTCTTTTTGAAGAAAAATTACTTGGCTTGAAATTCGCTTCTCCTGGTGTAGGCCTTGCTGTACTCTGTCCAACAAAAAAAAGAGCGCCCAATTCGGACATCAGACGGAGAAGTTAGGCTCATTTTACATAACCGGTCTCACGTTTGACGTCCTTACAACAACTTTGAGCGGTATGCACCCAAGGAGAGCTCACCTGGACTTCGATGCTCGACCTCCGGTCAGTTCCTACCCAGTGATCAGAGGATTGTTGTCTTTTTTGTAAGCGAACAATCCAATGTAGCGAAAGGTGCTCCGAATATTCACTAAAATCTATGTAAGCCACCGGAACGCTCGTAACTGCGTGTTAAGAGAATGCCCACTTTGCCGAGTCTGATGGAGAAGGTGCCATGGTGTGTTTGTTACCCGCAAATGCAACGGATCATGCTCGGGCCGCACCACAGGCTTCGCTGCGCCCACCTAGATGAAGGATGAGCGATGCTGAGAAAATACTCTTCGGTGGAGGAAGATGGGACGGCTGAGAGAGAAGTACCACCTTAATTTCTTTTTGAAGAAAAATTACTTGGCTTGAAATTCGCTTCTCCTGGTGTAGGCCTTGCTGTACTCTGTCCAACAAAAAAAAGAGCGCCCAATTCGGACATCAGACGGAGAAGTTAGGCTCATTTTACATAACCGGTCTCACGTTTGACGTCCTTACAACAACTTTGAGCGGTATGCACCCAAGGAGAGCTCACCTGGACTTCGATGCTCGACCTCCGGTCAGTTCCTACCCAGTGATCAGAGGATTGTTGTCTTTTTTGTAAGCGAACAATCCAATGTAGCGAAAGGTGCTCCGAATATTCACTAAAATCTATGTAAGCCACCGGAACGCTCGTAACTGCGTGTTAAGAGAATGCCCACTTTGCCGAGTCTGATGGAGAAGGTGCCATGGTGTGTTTGTTACCCGCAAATGCAACGGATCATGCTCGGGCCGCACCACAGGCTTCGCTGCGCCCACCTAGATGAAGGATGAGCGATGCTGAGAAAATACTCTTCGGTGGAGGAAGATGGGACGGCTGAGAGAGAAGTACCACCTTAATTTCTTTTTGAAGAAAAATTACTTGGCTTGAAATTCGCTTCTCCTGGTGTAGGCCTTGCTGTACTCTGTCCAACAAAAAAAAGAGCGCCCAATTCGGACATCAGACGGAGAAGTTAGGCTCATTTTACATAACCGGTCTCACGTTTGACGTCCTTACAACAACTTTGAGCGGTATGCACCCAAGGAGAGCTCACCTGGACTTCGATGCTCGACCTCCGGTCAGTTCCTACCCAGTGATCAGAGGATTGTTGTCTTTTTTGTAAGCGAACAATCCAATGTAGCGAAAGGTGCTCCGAATATTCACTAAAATCTATGTAAGCCACCGGAACGCTCGTAACTGCGTGTTAAGAGAATGCCCACTTTGCCGAGTCTGATGGAGAAGGTGCCATGGTGTGTTTGTTACCCGCAAATGCAACGGATCATGCTCGGGCCGCACCACAGGCTTCGCTGCGCCCACCTAGATGAAGGATGAGCGATGCTGAGAAAATACTCTTCGGTGGAGGAAGATGGGACGGCTGAGAGAGAAGTACCACCTTAATTTCTTTTTGAAGAAAAATTACTTGGCTTGAAATTCGCTTCTCCTGGTGTAGGCCTTGCTGTACTCTGTCCAACAAAAAAAAGAGCGCCCAATTCGGACATCAGACGGAGAAGTTAGGCTCATTTTACATAACCGGTCTCACGTTTGACGTCCTTACAACAACTTTGAGCGGTATGCACCCAAGGAGAGCTCACCTGGACTTCGATGCTCGACCTCCGGTCAGTTCCTACCCAGTGATCAGAGGATTGTTGTCTTTTTTGTAAGCGAACAATCCAATGTAGCGAAAGGTGCTCCGAATATTCACTAAAATCTATGTAAGCCACCGGAACGCTCGTAACTGCGTGTTAAGAGAATGCCCACTTTGCCGAGTCTGATGGAGAAGGTGCCATGGTGTGTTTGTTACCCGCAAATGCAACGGATCATGCTCGGGCCGCACCACAGGCTTCGCTGCGCCCACCTAGATGAAGGATGAGCGATGCTGAGAAAATACTCTTCGGTGGAGGAAGATGGGACGGCTGAGAGAGAAGTACCACCTTAATTTCTTTTTGAAGAAAAATTACTTGGCTTGAAATTCGCTTCTCCTGGTGTAGGCCTTGCTGTACTCTGTCCAACAAAAAAAAGAGCGCCCAATTCGGACATCAGACGGAGAAGTTAGGCTCATTTTACATAACCGGTCTCACGTTTGACGTCCTTACAACAACTTTGAGCGGTATGCACCCAAGGAGAGCTCACCTGGACTTCGATGCTCGACCTCCGGTCAGTTCCTACCCAGTGATCAGAGGATTGTTGTCTTTTTTGTAAGCGAACAATCCAATGTAGCGAAAGGTGCTCCGAATATTCACTAAAATCTATGTAAGCCACCGGAACGCTCGTAACTGCGTGTTAAGAGAATGCCCACTTTGCCGAGTCTGATGGAGAAGGTGCCATGGTGTGTTTGTTACCCGCAAATGCAACGGATCATGCTCGGGCCGCACCACAGGCTTCGCTGCGCCCACCTAGATGAAGGATGAGCGATGCTGAGAAAATACTCTTCGGTGGAGGAAGATGGGACGGCTGAGAGAGAAGTACCACCTTAATTTCTTTTTGAAGAAAAATTACTTGGCTTGAAATTCGCTTCTCCTGGTGTAGGCCTTGCTGTACTCTGTCCAACAAAAAAAAGAGCGCCCAATTCGGACATCAGACGGAGAAGTTAGGCTCATTTTACATAACCGGTCTCACGTTTGACGTCCTTACAACAACTTTGAGCGGTATGCACCCAAGGAGAGCTCACCTGGACTTCGATGCTCGACCTCCGGTCAGTTCCTACCCAGTGATCAGAGGATTGTTGTCTTTTTTGTAAGCGAACAATCCAATGTAGCGAAAGGTGCTCCGAATATTCACTAAAATCTATGTAAGCCACCGGAACGCTCGTAACTGCGTGTTAAGAGAATGCCCACTTTGCCGAGTCTGATGGAGAAGGTGCCATGGTGTGTTTGTTACCCGCAAATGCAACGGATCATGCTCGGGCCGCACCACAGGCTTCGCTGCGCCCACCTAGATGAAGGATGAGCGATGCTGAGAAAATACTCTTCGGTGGAGGAAGATGGGACGGCTGAGAGAGAAGTACCACCTTAATTTCTTTTTGAAGAAAAATTACTTGGCTTGAAATTCGCTTCTCCTGGTGTAGGCCTTGCTGTACTCTGTCCAACAAAAAAAAGAGCGCCCAATTCGGACATCAGACGGAGAAGTTAGGCTCATTTTACATAACCGGTCTCACGTTTGACGTCCTTACAACAACTTTGAGCGGTATGCACCCAAGGAGAGCTCACCTGGACTTCGATGCTCGACCTCCGGTCAGTTCCTACCCAGTGATCAGAGGATTGTTGTCTTTTTTGTAAGCGAACAATCCAATGTAGCGAAAGGTGCTCCGAATATTCACTAAAATCTATGTAAGCCACCGGAACGCTCGTAACTGCGTGTTAAGAGAATGCCCACTTTGCCGAGTCTGATGGAGAAGGTGCCATGGTGTGTTTGTTACCCGCAAATGCAACGGATCATGCTCGGGCCGCACCACAGGCTTCGCTGCGCCCACCTAGATGAAGGATGAGCGATGCTGAGAAAATACTCTTCGGTGGAGGAAGATGGGACGGCTGAGAGAGAAGTACCACCTTAATTTCTTTTTGAAGAAAAATTACTTGGCTTGAAATTCGCTTCTCCTGGTGTAGGCCTTGCTGTACTCTGTCCAACAAAAAAAAGAGCGCCCAATTCGGACATCAGACGGAGAAGTTAGGCTCATTTTACATAACCGGTCTCACGTTTGACGTCCTTACAACAACTTTGAGCGGTATGCACCCAAGGAGAGCTCACCTGGACTTCGATGCTCGACCTCCGGTCAGTTCCTACCCAGTGATCAGAGGATTGTTGTCTTTTTTGTAAGCGAACAATCCAATGTAGCGAAAGGTGCTCCGAATATTCACTAAAATCTATGTAAGCCACCGGAACGCTCGTAACTGCGTGTTAAGAGAATGCCCACTTTGCCGAGTCTGATGGAGAAGGTGCCATGGTGTGTTTGTTACCCGCAAATGCAACGGATCATGCTCGGGCCGCACCACAGGCTTCGCTGCGCCCACCTAGATGAAGGATGAGCGATGCTGAGAAAATACTCTTCGGTGGAGGAAGATGGGACGGCTGAGAGAGAAGTACCACCTTAATTTCTTTTTGAAGAAAAATTACTTGGCTTGAAATTCGCTTCTCCTGGTGTAGGCCTTGCTGTACTCTGTCCAACAAAAAAAAGAGCGCCCAATTCGGACATCAGACGGAGAAGTTAGGCTCATTTTACATAACCGGTCTCACGTTTGACGTCCTTACAACAACTTTGAGCGGTATGCACCCAAGGAGAGCTCACCTGGACTTCGATGCTCGACCTCCGGTCAGTTCCTACCCAGTGATCAGAGGATTGTTGTCTTTTTTGTAAGCGAACAATCCAATGTAGCGAAAGGTGCTCCGAATATTCACTAAAATCTATGTAAGCCACCGGAACGCTCGTAACTGCGTGTTAAGAGAATGCCCACTTTGCCGAGTCTGATGGAGAAGGTGCCATGGTGTGTTTGTTACCCGCAAATGCAACGGATCATGCTCGGGCCGCACCACAGGCTTCGCTGCGCCCACCTAGATGAAGGATGAGCGATGCTGAGAAAATACTCTTCGGTGGAGGAAGATGGGACGGCTGAGAGAGAAGTACCACCTTAATTTCTTTTTGAAGAAAAATTACTTGGCTTGAAATTCGCTTCTCCTGGTGTAGGCCTTGCTGTACTCTGTCCAACAAAAAAAAGAGCGCCCAATTCGGACATCAGACGGAGAAGTTAGGCTCATTTTACATAACCGGTCTCACGTTTGACGTCCTTACAACAACTTTGAGCGGTATGCACCCAAGGAGAGCTCACCTGGACTTCGATGCTCGACCTCCGGTCAGTTCCTACCCAGTGATCAGAGGATTGTTGTCTTTTTTGTAAGCGAACAATCCAATGTAGCGAAAGGTGCTCCGAATATTCACTAAAATCTATGTAAGCCACCGGAACGCTCGTAACTGCGTGTTAAGAGAATGCCCACTTTGCCGAGTCTGATGGAGAAGGTGCCATGGTGTGTTTGTTACCCGCAAATGCAACGGATCATGCTCGGGCCGCACCACAGGCTTCGCTGCGCCCACCTAGATGAAGGATGAGCGATGCTGAGAAAATACTCTTCGGTGGAGGAAGATGGGACGGCTGAGAGAGAAGTACCACCTTAATTTCTTTTTGAAGAAAAATTACTTGGCTTGAAATTCGCTTCTCCTGGTGTAGGCCTTGCTGTACTCTGTCCAACAAAAAAAAGAGCGCCCAATTCGGACATCAGACGGAGAAGTTAGGCTCATTTTACATAACCGGTCTCACGTTTGACGTCCTTACAACAACTTTGAGCGGTATGCACCCAAGGAGAGCTCACCTGGACTTCGATGCTCGACCTCCGGTCAGTTCCTACCCAGTGATCAGAGGATTGTTGTCTTTTTTGTAAGCGAACAATCCAATGTAGCGAAAGGTGCTCCGAATATTCACTAAAATCTATGTAAGCCACCGGAACGCTCGTAACTGCGTGTTAAGAGAATGCCCACTTTGCCGAGTCTGATGGAGAAGGTGCCATGGTGTGTTTGTTACCCGCAAATGCAACGGATCATGCTCGGGCCGCACCACAGGCTTCGCTGCGCCCACCTAGATGAAGGATGAGCGATGCTGAGAAAATACTCTTCGGTGGAGGAAGATGGGACGGCTGAGAGAGAAGTACCACCTTAATTTCTTTTTGAAGAAAAATTACTTGGCTTGAAATTCGCTTCTCCTGGTGTAGGCCTTGCTGTACTCTGTCCAACAAAAAAAAGAGCGCCCAATTCGGACATCAGACGGAGAAGTTAGGCTCATTTTACATAACCGGTCTCACGTTTGACGTCCTTACAACAACTTTGAGCGGTATGCACCCAAGGAGAGCTCACCTGGACTTCGATGCTCGACCTCCGGTCAGTTCCTACCCAGTGATCAGAGGATTGTTGTCTTTTTTGTAAGCGAACAATCCAATGTAGCGAAAGGTGCTCCGAATATTCACTAAAATCTATGTAAGCCACCGGAACGCTCGTAACTGCGTGTTAAGAGAATGCCCACTTTGCCGAGTCTGATGGAGAAGGTGCCATGGTGTGTTTGTTACCCGCAAATGCAACGGATCATGCTCGGGCCGCACCACAGGCTTCGCTGCGCCCACCTAGATGAAGGATGAGCGATGCTGAGAAAATACTCTTCGGTGGAGGAAGATGGGACGGCTGAGAGAGAAGTACCACCTTAATTTCTTTTTGAAGAAAAATTACTTGGCTTGAAATTCGCTTCTCCTGGTGTAGGCCTTGCTGTACTCTGTCCAACAAAAAAAAGAGCGCCCAATTCGGACATCAGACGGAGAAGTTAGGCTCATTTTACATAACCGGTCTCACGTTTGACGTCCTTACAACAACTTTGAGCGGTATGCACCCAAGGAGAGCTCACCTGGACTTCGATGCTCGACCTCCGGTCAGTTCCTACCCAGTGATCAGAGGATTGTTGTCTTTTTTGTAAGCGAACAATCCAATGTAGCGAAAGGTGCTCCGAATATTCACTAAAATCTATGTAAGCCACCGGAACGCTCGTAACTGCGTGTTAAGAGAATGCCCACTTTGCCGAGTCTGATGGAGAAGGTGCCATGGTGTGTTTGTTACCCGCAAATGCAACGGATCATGCTCGGGCCGCACCACAGGCTTCGCTGCGCCCACCTAGATGAAGGATGAGCGATGCTGAGAAAATACTCTTCGGTGGAGGAAGATGGGACGGCTGAGAGAGAAGTACCACCTTAATTTCTTTTTGAAGAAAAATTACTTGGCTTGAAATTCGCTTCTCCTGGTGTAGGCCTTGCTGTACTCTGTCCAACAAAAAAAAGAGCGCCCAATTCGGACATCAGACGGAGAAGTTAGGCTCATTTTACATAACCGGTCTCACGTTTGACGTCCTTACAACAACTTTGAGCGGTATGCACCCAAGGAGAGCTCACCTGGACTTCGATGCTCGACCTCCGGTCAGTTCCTACCCAGTGATCAGAGGATTGTTGTCTTTTTTGTAAGCGAACAATCCAATGTAGCGAAAGGTGCTCCGAATATTCACTAAAATCTATGTAAGCCACCGGAACGCTCGTAACTGCGTGTTAAGAGAATGCCCACTTTGCCGAGTCTGATGGAGAAGGTGCCATGGTGTGTTTGTTACCCGCAAATGCAACGGATCATGCTCGGGCCGCACCACAGGCTTCGCTGCGCCCACCTAGATGAAGGATGAGCGATGCTGAGAAAATACTCTTCGGTGGAGGAAGATGGGACGGCTGAGAGAGAAGTACCACCTTAATTTCTTTTTGAAGAAAAATTACTTGGCTTGAAATTCGCTTCTCCTGGTGTAGGCCTTGCTGTACTCTGTCCAACAAAAAAAAGAGCGCCCAATTCGGACATCAGACGGAGAAGTTAGGCTCATTTTACATAACCGGTCTCACGTTTGACGTCCTTACAACAACTTTGAGCGGTATGCACCCAAGGAGAGCTCACCTGGACTTCGATGCTCGACCTCCGGTCAGTTCCTACCCAGTGATCAGAGGATTGTTGTCTTTTTTGTAAGCGAACAATCCAATGTAGCGAAAGGTGCTCCGAATATTCACTAAAATCTATGTAAGCCACCGGAACGCTCGTAACTGCGTGTTAAGAGAATGCCCACTTTGCCGAGTCTGATGGAGAAGGTGCCATGGTGTGTTTGTTACCCGCAAATGCAACGGATCATGCTCGGGCCGCACCACAGGCTTCGCTGCGCCCACCTAGATGAAGGATGAGCGATGCTGAGAAAATACTCTTCGGTGGAGGAAGATGGGACGGCTGAGAGAGAAGTACCACCTTAATTTCTTTTTGAAGAAAAATTACTTGGCTTGAAATTCGCTTCTCCTGGTGTAGGCCTTGCTGTACTCTGTCCAACAAAAAAAAGAGCGCCCAATTCGGACATCAGACGGAGAAGTTAGGCTCATTTTACATAACCGGTCTCACGTTTGACGTCCTTACAACAACTTTGAGCGGTATGCACCCAAGGAGAGCTCACCTGGACTTCGATGCTCGACCTCCGGTCAGTTCCTACCCAGTGATCAGAGGATTGTTGTCTTTTTTGTAAGCGAACAATCCAATGTAGCGAAAGGTGCTCCGAATATTCACTAAAATCTATGTAAGCCACCGGAACGCTCGTAACTGCGTGTTAAGAGAATGCCCACTTTGCCGAGTCTGATGGAGAAGGTGCCATGGTGTGTTTGTTACCCGCAAATGCAACGGATCATGCTCGGGCCGCACCACAGGCTTCGCTGCGCCCACCTAGATGAAGGATGAGCGATGCTGAGAAAATACTCTTCGGTGGAGGAAGATGGGACGGCTGAGAGAGAAGTACCACCTTAATTTCTTTTTGAAGAAAAATTACTTGGCTTGAAATTCGCTTCTCCTGGTGTAGGCCTTGCTGTACTCTGTCCAACAAAAAAAAGAGCGCCCAATTCGGACATCAGACGGAGAAGTTAGGCTCATTTTACATAACCGGTCTCACGTTTGACGTCCTTACAACAACTTTGAGCGGTATGCACCCAAGGAGAGCTCACCTGGACTTCGATGCTCGACCTCCGGTCAGTTCCTACCCAGTGATCAGAGGATTGTTGTCTTTTTTGTAAGCGAACAATCCAATGTAGCGAAAGGTGCTCCGAATATTCACTAAAATCTATGTAAGCCACCGGAACGCTCGTAACTGCGTGTTAAGAGAATGCCCACTTTGCCGAGTCTGATGGAGAAGGTGCCATGGTGTGTTTGTTACCCGCAAATGCAACGGATCATGCTCGGGCCGCACCACAGGCTTCGCTGCGCCCACCTAGATGAAGGATGAGCGATGCTGAGAAAATACTCTTCGGTGGAGGAAGATGGGACGGCTGAGAGAGAAGTACCACCTTAATTTCTTTTTGAAGAAAAATTACTTGGCTTGAAATTCGCTTCTCCTGGTGTAGGCCTTGCTGTACTCTGTCCAACAAAAAAAAGAGCGCCCAATTCGGACATCAGACGGAGAAGTTAGGCTCATTTTACATAACCGGTCTCACGTTTGACGTCCTTACAACAACTTTGAGCGGTATGCACCCAAGGAGAGCTCACCTGGACTTCGATGCTCGACCTCCGGTCAGTTCCTACCCAGTGATCAGAGGATTGTTGTCTTTTTTGTAAGCGAACAATCCAATGTAGCGAAAGGTGCTCCGAATATTCACTAAAATCTATGTAAGCCACCGGAACGCTCGTAACTGCGTGTTAAGAGAATGCCCACTTTGCCGAGTCTGATGGAGAAGGTGCCATGGTGTGTTTGTTACCCGCAAATGCAACGGATCATGCTCGGGCCGCACCACAGGCTTCGCTGCGCCCACCTAGATGAAGGATGAGCGATGCTGAGAAAATACTCTTCGGTGGAGGAAGATGGGACGGCTGAGAGAGAAGTACCACCTTAATTTCTTTTTGAAGAAAAATTACTTGGCTTGAAATTCGCTTCTCCTGGTGTAGGCCTTGCTGTACTCTGTCCAACAAAAAAAAGAGCGCCCAATTCGGACATCAGACGGAGAAGTTAGGCTCATTTTACATAACCGGTCTCACGTTTGACGTCCTTACAACAACTTTGAGCGGTATGCACCCAAGGAGAGCTCACCTGGACTTCGATGCTCGACCTCCGGTCAGTTCCTACCCAGTGATCAGAGGATTGTTGTCTTTTTTGTAAGCGAACAATCCAATGTAGCGAAAGGTGCTCCGAATATTCACTAAAATCTATGTAAGCCACCGGAACGCTCGTAACTGCGTGTTAAGAGAATGCCCACTTTGCCGAGTCTGATGGAGAAGGTGCCATGGTGTGTTTGTTACCCGCAAATGCAACGGATCATGCTCGGGCCGCACCACAGGCTTCGCTGCGCCCACCTAGATGAAGGATGAGCGATGCTGAGAAAATACTCTTCGGTGGAGGAAGATGGGACGGCTGAGAGAGAAGTACCACCTTAATTTCTTTTTGAAGAAAAATTACTTGGCTTGAAATTCGCTTCTCCTGGTGTAGGCCTTGCTGTACTCTGTCCAACAAAAAAAAGAGCGCCCAATTCGGACATCAGACGGAGAAGTTAGGCTCATTTTACATAACCGGTCTCACGTTTGACGTCCTTACAACAACTTTGAGCGGTATGCACCCAAGGAGAGCTCACCTGGACTTCGATGCTCGACCTCCGGTCAGTTCCTACCCAGTGATCAGAGGATTGTTGTCTTTTTTGTAAGCGAACAATCCAATGTAGCGAAAGGTGCTCCGAATATTCACTAAAATCTATGTAAGCCACCGGAACGCTCGTAACTGCGTGTTAAGAGAATGCCCACTTTGCCGAGTCTGATGGAGAAGGTGCCATGGTGTGTTTGTTACCCGCAAATGCAACGGATCATGCTCGGGCCGCACCACAGGCTTCGCTGCGCCCACCTAGATGAAGGATGAGCGATGCTGAGAAAATACTCTTCGGTGGAGGAAGATGGGACGGCTGAGAGAGAAGTACCACCTTAATTTCTTTTTGAAGAAAAATTACTTGGCTTGAAATTCGCTTCTCCTGGTGTAGGCCTTGCTGTACTCTGTCCAACAAAAAAAAGAGCGCCCAATTCGGACATCAGACGGAGAAGTTAGGCTCATTTTACATAACCGGTCTCACGTTTGACGTCCTTACAACAACTTTGAGCGGTATGCACCCAAGGAGAGCTCACCTGGACTTCGATGCTCGACCTCCGGTCAGTTCCTACCCAGTGATCAGAGGATTGTTGTCTTTTTTGTAAGCGAACAATCCAATGTAGCGAAAGGTGCTCCGAATATTCACTAAAATCTATGTAAGCCACCGGAACGCTCGTAACTGCGTGTTAAGAGAATGCCCACTTTGCCGAGTCTGATGGAGAAGGTGCCATGGTGTGTTTGTTACCCGCAAATGCAACGGATCATGCTCGGGCCGCACCACAGGCTTCGCTGCGCCCACCTAGATGAAGGATGAGCGATGCTGAGAAAATACTCTTCGGTGGAGGAAGATGGGACGGCTGAGAGAGAAGTACCACCTTAATTTCTTTTTGAAGAAAAATTACTTGGCTTGAAATTCGCTTCTCCTGGTGTAGGCCTTGCTGTACTCTGTCCAACAAAAAAAAGAGCGCCCAATTCGGACATCAGACGGAGAAGTTAGGCTCATTTTACATAACCGGTCTCACGTTTGACGTCCTTACAACAACTTTGAGCGGTATGCACCCAAGGAGAGCTCACCTGGACTTCGATGCTCGACCTCCGGTCAGTTCCTACCCAGTGATCAGAGGATTGTTGTCTTTTTTGTAAGCGAACAATCCAATGTAGCGAAAGGTGCTCCGAATATTCACTAAAATCTATGTAAGCCACCGGAACGCTCGTAACTGCGTGTTAAGAGAATGCCCACTTTGCCGAGTCTGATGGAGAAGGTGCCATGGTGTGTTTGTTACCCGCAAATGCAACGGATCATGCTCGGGCCGCACCACAGGCTTCGCTGCGCCCACCTAGATGAAGGATGAGCGATGCTGAGAAAATACTCTTCGGTGGAGGAAGATGGGACGGCTGAGAGAGAAGTACCACCTTAATTTCTTTTTGAAGAAAAATTACTTGGCTTGAAATTCGCTTCTCCTGGTGTAGGCCTTGCTGTACTCTGTCCAACAAAAAAAAGAGCGCCCAATTCGGACATCAGACGGAGAAGTTAGGCTCATTTTACATAACCGGTCTCACGTTTGACGTCCTTACAACAACTTTGAGCGGTATGCACCCAAGGAGAGCTCACCTGGACTTCGATGCTCGACCTCCGGTCAGTTCCTACCCAGTGATCAGAGGATTGTTGTCTTTTTTGTAAGCGAACAATCCAATGTAGCGAAAGGTGCTCCGAATATTCACTAAAATCTATGTAAGCCACCGGAACGCTCGTAACTGCGTGTTAAGAGAATGCCCACTTTGCCGAGTCTGATGGAGAAGGTGCCATGGTGTGTTTGTTACCCGCAAATGCAACGGATCATGCTCGGGCCGCACCACAGGCTTCGCTGCGCCCACCTAGATGAAGGATGAGCGATGCTGAGAAAATACTCTTCGGTGGAGGAAGATGGGACGGCTGAGAGAGAAGTACCACCTTAATTTCTTTTTGAAGAAAAATTACTTGGCTTGAAATTCGCTTCTCCTGGTGTAGGCCTTGCTGTACTCTGTCCAACAAAAAAAAGAGCGCCCAATTCGGACATCAGACGGAGAAGTTAGGCTCATTTTACATAACCGGTCTCACGTTTGACGTCCTTACAACAACTTTGAGCGGTATGCACCCAAGGAGAGCTCACCTGGACTTCGATGCTCGACCTCCGGTCAGTTCCTACCCAGTGATCAGAGGATTGTTGTCTTTTTTGTAAGCGAACAATCCAATGTAGCGAAAGGTGCTCCGAATATTCACTAAAATCTATGTAAGCCACCGGAACGCTCGTAACTGCGTGTTAAGAGAATGCCCACTTTGCCGAGTCTGATGGAGAAGGTGCCATGGTGTGTTTGTTACCCGCAAATGCAACGGATCATGCTCGGGCCGCACCACAGGCTTCGCTGCGCCCACCTAGATGAAGGATGAGCGATGCTGAGAAAATACTCTTCGGTGGAGGAAGATGGGACGGCTGAGAGAGAAGTACCACCTTAATTTCTTTTTGAAGAAAAATTACTTGGCTTGAAATTCGCTTCTCCTGGTGTAGGCCTTGCTGTACTCTGTCCAACAAAAAAAAGAGCGCCCAATTCGGACATCAGACGGAGAAGTTAGGCTCATTTTACATAACCGGTCTCACGTTTGACGTCCTTACAACAACTTTGAGCGGTATGCACCCAAGGAGAGCTCACCTGGACTTCGATGCTCGACCTCCGGTCAGTTCCTACCCAGTGATCAGAGGATTGTTGTCTTTTTTGTAAGCGAACAATCCAATGTAGCGAAAGGTGCTCCGAATATTCACTAAAATCTATGTAAGCCACCGGAACGCTCGTAACTGCGTGTTAAGAGAATGCCCACTTTGCCGAGTCTGATGGAGAAGGTGCCATGGTGTGTTTGTTACCCGCAAATGCAACGGATCATGCTCGGGCCGCACCACAGGCTTCGCTGCGCCCACCTAGATGAAGGATGAGCGATGCTGAGAAAATACTCTTCGGTGGAGGAAGATGGGACGGCTGAGAGAGAAGTACCACCTTAATTTCTTTTTGAAGAAAAATTACTTGGCTTGAAATTCGCTTCTCCTGGTGTAGGCCTTGCTGTACTCTGTCCAACAAAAAAAAGAGCGCCCAATTCGGACATCAGACGGAGAAGTTAGGCTCATTTTACATAACCGGTCTCACGTTTGACGTCCTTACAACAACTTTGAGCGGTATGCACCCAAGGAGAGCTCACCTGGACTTCGATGCTCGACCTCCGGTCAGTTCCTACCCAGTGATCAGAGGATTGTTGTCTTTTTTGTAAGCGAACAATCCAATGTAGCGAAAGGTGCTCCGAATATTCACTAAAATCTATGTAAGCCACCGGAACGCTCGTAACTGCGTGTTAAGAGAATGCCCACTTTGCCGAGTCTGATGGAGAAGGTGCCATGGTGTGTTTGTTACCCGCAAATGCAACGGATCATGCTCGGGCCGCACCACAGGCTTCGCTGCGCCCACCTAGATGAAGGATGAGCGATGCTGAGAAAATACTCTTCGGTGGAGGAAGATGGGACGGCTGAGAGAGAAGTACCACCTTAATTTCTTTTTGAAGAAAAATTACTTGGCTTGAAATTCGCTTCTCCTGGTGTAGGCCTTGCTGTACTCTGTCCAACAAAAAAAAGAGCGCCCAATTCGGACATCAGACGGAGAAGTTAGGCTCATTTTACATAACCGGTCTCACGTTTGACGTCCTTACAACAACTTTGAGCGGTATGCACCCAAGGAGAGCTCACCTGGACTTCGATGCTCGACCTCCGGTCAGTTCCTACCCAGTGATCAGAGGATTGTTGTCTTTTTTGTAAGCGAACAATCCAATGTAGCGAAAGGTGCTCCGAATATTCACTAAAATCTATGTAAGCCACCGGAACGCTCGTAACTGCGTGTTAAGAGAATGCCCACTTTGCCGAGTCTGATGGAGAAGGTGCCATGGTGTGTTTGTTACCCGCAAATGCAACGGATCATGCTCGGGCCGCACCACAGGCTTCGCTGCGCCCACCTAGATGAAGGATGAGCGATGCTGAGAAAATACTCTTCGGTGGAGGAAGATGGGACGGCTGAGAGAGAAGTACCACCTTAATTTCTTTTTGAAGAAAAATTACTTGGCTTGAAATTCGCTTCTCCTGGTGTAGGCCTTGCTGTACTCTGTCCAACAAAAAAAAGAGCGCCCAATTCGGACATCAGACGGAGAAGTTAGGCTCATTTTACATAACCGGTCTCACGTTTGACGTCCTTACAACAACTTTGAGCGGTATGCACCCAAGGAGAGCTCACCTGGACTTCGATGCTCGACCTCCGGTCAGTTCCTACCCAGTGATCAGAGGATTGTTGTCTTTTTTGTAAGCGAACAATCCAATGTAGCGAAAGGTGCTCCGAATATTCACTAAAATCTATGTAAGCCACCGGAACGCTCGTAACTGCGTGTTAAGAGAATGCCCACTTTGCCGAGTCTGATGGAGAAGGTGCCATGGTGTGTTTGTTACCCGCAAATGCAACGGATCATGCTCGGGCCGCACCACAGGCTTCGCTGCGCCCACCTAGATGAAGGATGAGCGATGCTGAGAAAATACTCTTCGGTGGAGGAAGATGGGACGGCTGAGAGAGAAGTACCACCTTAATTTCTTTTTGAAGAAAAATTACTTGGCTTGAAATTCGCTTCTCCTGGTGTAGGCCTTGCTGTACTCTGTCCAACAAAAAAAAGAGCGCCCAATTCGGACATCAGACGGAGAAGTTAGGCTCATTTTACATAACCGGTCTCACGTTTGACGTCCTTACAACAACTTTGAGCGGTATGCACCCAAGGAGAGCTCACCTGGACTTCGATGCTCGACCTCCGGTCAGTTCCTACCCAGTGATCAGAGGATTGTTGTCTTTTTTGTAAGCGAACAATCCAATGTAGCGAAAGGTGCTCCGAATATTCACTAAAATCTATGTAAGCCACCGGAACGCTCGTAACTGCGTGTTAAGAGAATGCCCACTTTGCCGAGTCTGATGGAGAAGGTGCCATGGTGTGTTTGTTACCCGCAAATGCAACGGATCATGCTCGGGCCGCACCACAGGCTTCGCTGCGCCCACCTAGATGAAGGATGAGCGATGCTGAGAAAATACTCTTCGGTGGAGGAAGATGGGACGGCTGAGAGAGAAGTACCACCTTAATTTCTTTTTGAAGAAAAATTACTTGGCTTGAAATTCGCTTCTCCTGGTGTAGGCCTTGCTGTACTCTGTCCAACAAAAAAAAGAGCGCCCAATTCGGACATCAGACGGAGAAGTTAGGCTCATTTTACATAACCGGTCTCACGTTTGACGTCCTTACAACAACTTTGAGCGGTATGCACCCAAGGAGAGCTCACCTGGACTTCGATGCTCGACCTCCGGTCAGTTCCTACCCAGTGATCAGAGGATTGTTGTCTTTTTTGTAAGCGAACAATCCAATGTAGCGAAAGGTGCTCCGAATATTCACTAAAATCTATGTAAGCCACCGGAACGCTCGTAACTGCGTGTTAAGAGAATGCCCACTTTGCCGAGTCTGATGGAGAAGGTGCCATGGTGTGTTTGTTACCCGCAAATGCAACGGATCATGCTCGGGCCGCACCACAGGCTTCGCTGCGCCCACCTAGATGAAGGATGAGCGATGCTGAGAAAATACTCTTCGGTGGAGGAAGATGGGACGGCTGAGAGAGAAGTACCACCTTAATTTCTTTTTGAAGAAAAATTACTTGGCTTGAAATTCGCTTCTCCTGGTGTAGGCCTTGCTGTACTCTGTCCAACAAAAAAAAGAGCGCCCAATTCGGACATCAGACGGAGAAGTTAGGCTCATTTTACATAACCGGTCTCACGTTTGACGTCCTTACAACAACTTTGAGCGGTATGCACCCAAGGAGAGCTCACCTGGACTTCGATGCTCGACCTCCGGTCAGTTCCTACCCAGTGATCAGAGGATTGTTGTCTTTTTTGTAAGCGAACAATCCAATGTAGCGAAAGGTGCTCCGAATATTCACTAAAATCTATGTAAGCCACCGGAACGCTCGTAACTGCGTGTTAAGAGAATGCCCACTTTGCCGAGTCTGATGGAGAAGGTGCCATGGTGTGTTTGTTACCCGCAAATGCAACGGATCATGCTCGGGCCGCACCACAGGCTTCGCTGCGCCCACCTAGATGAAGGATGAGCGATGCTGAGAAAATACTCTTCGGTGGAGGAAGATGGGACGGCTGAGAGAGAAGTACCACCTTAATTTCTTTTTGAAGAAAAATTACTTGGCTTGAAATTCGCTTCTCCTGGTGTAGGCCTTGCTGTACTCTGTCCAACAAAAAAAAGAGCGCCCAATTCGGACATCAGACGGAGAAGTTAGGCTCATTTTACATAACCGGTCTCACGTTTGACGTCCTTACAACAACTTTGAGCGGTATGCACCCAAGGAGAGCTCACCTGGACTTCGATGCTCGACCTCCGGTCAGTTCCTACCCAGTGATCAGAGGATTGTTGTCTTTTTTGTAAGCGAACAATCCAATGTAGCGAAAGGTGCTCCGAATATTCACTAAAATCTATGTAAGCCACCGGAACGCTCGTAACTGCGTGTTAAGAGAATGCCCACTTTGCCGAGTCTGATGGAGAAGGTGCCATGGTGTGTTTGTTACCCGCAAATGCAACGGATCATGCTCGGGCCGCACCACAGGCTTCGCTGCGCCCACCTAGATGAAGGATGAGCGATGCTGAGAAAATACTCTTCGGTGGAGGAAGATGGGACGGCTGAGAGAGAAGTACCACCTTAATTTCTTTTTGAAGAAAAATTACTTGGCTTGAAATTCGCTTCTCCTGGTGTAGGCCTTGCTGTACTCTGTCCAACAAAAAAAAGAGCGCCCAATTCGGACATCAGACGGAGAAGTTAGGCTCATTTTACATAACCGGTCTCACGTTTGACGTCCTTACAACAACTTTGAGCGGTATGCACCCAAGGAGAGCTCACCTGGACTTCGATGCTCGACCTCCGGTCAGTTCCTACCCAGTGATCAGAGGATTGTTGTCTTTTTTGTAAGCGAACAATCCAATGTAGCGAAAGGTGCTCCGAATATTCACTAAAATCTATGTAAGCCACCGGAACGCTCGTAACTGCGTGTTAAGAGAATGCCCACTTTGCCGAGTCTGATGGAGAAGGTGCCATGGTGTGTTTGTTACCCGCAAATGCAACGGATCATGCTCGGGCCGCACCACAGGCTTCGCTGCGCCCACCTAGATGAAGGATGAGCGATGCTGAGAAAATACTCTTCGGTGGAGGAAGATGGGACGGCTGAGAGAGAAGTACCACCTTAATTTCTTTTTGAAGAAAAATTACTTGGCTTGAAATTCGCTTCTCCTGGTGTAGGCCTTGCTGTACTCTGTCCAACAAAAAAAAGAGCGCCCAATTCGGACATCAGACGGAGAAGTTAGGCTCATTTTACATAACCGGTCTCACGTTTGACGTCCTTACAACAACTTTGAGCGGTATGCACCCAAGGAGAGCTCACCTGGACTTCGATGCTCGACCTCCGGTCAGTTCCTACCCAGTGATCAGAGGATTGTTGTCTTTTTTGTAAGCGAACAATCCAATGTAGCGAAAGGTGCTCCGAATATTCACTAAAATCTATGTAAGCCACCGGAACGCTCGTAACTGCGTGTTAAGAGAATGCCCACTTTGCCGAGTCTGATGGAGAAGGTGCCATGGTGTGTTTGTTACCCGCAAATGCAACGGATCATGCTCGGGCCGCACCACAGGCTTCGCTGCGCCCACCTAGATGAAGGATGAGCGATGCTGAGAAAATACTCTTCGGTGGAGGAAGATGGGACGGCTGAGAGAGAAGTACCACCTTAATTTCTTTTGAAGAAAAATTACTTGGCTTGAAATTCGCTTCTCCTGGTGTAGGCCTTGCTGTACTCTGTCCAACAAAAAAAAGAGCGCCCAATTCGGACATCAGACGGAGAAGTTAGGCTCATTTTACATAACCGGTCTCACGTTTGACGTCCTTACAACAACTTTGAGCGGTATGCACCCAAGGAGAGCTCACCTGGACTTCGATGCTCGACCTCCGGTCAGTTCCTACCCAGTGATCAGAGGATTGTTGTCTTTTTTGTAAGCGAACAATCCAATGTAGCGAAAGGTGCTCCGAATATTCACTAAAATCTATGTAAGCCACCGGAACGCTCGTAACTGCGTGTTAAGAGAATGCCCACTTTGCCGAGTCTGATGGAGAAGGTGCCATGGTGTGTTTGTTACCCGCAAATGCAACGGATCATGCTCGGGCCGCACCACAGGCTTCGCTGCGCCCACCTAGATGAAGGATGAGCGATGCTGAGAAAATACTCTTCGGTGGAGGAAGATGGGACGGCTGAGAGAGAAGTACCACCTTAATTTCTTTTTGAAGAAAAATTACTTGGCTTGAAATTCGCTTCTCCTGGTGTAGGCCTTGCTGTACTCTGTCCAACAAAAAAAAGAGCGCCCAATTCGGACATCAGACGGAGAAGTTAGGCTCATTTTACATAACCGGTCTCACGTTTGACGTCCTTACAACAACTTTGAGCGGTATGCACCCAAGGAGAGCTCACCTGGACTTCGATGCTCGACCTCCGGTCAGTTCCTACCCAGTGATCAGAGGATTGTTGTCTTTTTTGTAAGCGAACAATCCAATGTAGCGAAAGGTGCTCCGAATATTCACTAAAATCTATGTAAGCCACCGGAACGCTCGTAACTGCGTGTTAAGAGAATGCCCACTTTGCCGAGTCTGATGGAGAAGGTGCCATGGTGTGTTTGTTACCCGCAAATGCAACGGATCATGCTCGGGCCGCACCACAGGCTTCGCTGCGCCCACCTAGATGAAGGATGAGCGATGCTGAGAAAATACTCTTCGGTGGAGGAAGATGGGACGGCTGAGAGAGAAGTACCACCTTAATTTCTTTTTGAAGAAAAATTACTTGGCTTGAAATTCGCTTCTCCTGGTGTAGGCCTTGCTGTACTCTGTCCAACAAAAAAAAGAGCGCCCAATTCGGACATCAGACGGAGAAGTTAGGCTCATTTTACATAACCGGTCTCACGTTTGACGTCCTTACAACAACTTTGAGCGGTATGCACCCAAGGAGAGCTCACCTGGACTTCGATGCTCGACCTCCGGTCAGTTCCTACCCAGTGATCAGAGGATTGTTGTCTTTTTTGTAAGCGAACAATCCAATGTAGCGAAAGGTGCTCCGAATATTCACTAAAATCTATGTAAGCCACCGGAACGCTCGTAACTGCGTGTTAAGAGAATGCCCACTTTGCCGAGTCTGATGGAGAAGGTGCCATGGTGTGTTTGTTACCCGCAAATGCAACGGATCATGCTCGGGCCGCACCACAGGCTTCGCTGCGCCCACCTAGATGAAGGATGAGCGATGCTGAGAAAATACTCTTCGGTGGAGGAAGATGGGACGGCTGAGAGAGAAGTACCACCTTAATTTCTTTTTGAAGAAAAATTACTTGGCTTGAAATTCGCTTCTCCTGGTGTAGGCCTTGCTGTACTCTGTCCAACAAAAAAAAGAGCGCCCAATTCGGACATCAGACGGAGAAGTTAGGCTCATTTTACATAACCGGTCTCACGTTTGACGTCCTTACAACAACTTTGAGCGGTATGCACCCAAGGAGAGCTCACCTGGACTTCGATGCTCGACCTCCGGTCAGTTCCTACCCAGTGATCAGAGGATTGTTGTCTTTTTTGTAAGCGAACAATCCAATGTAGCGAAAGGTGCTCCGAATATTCACTAAAATCTATGTAAGCCACCGGAACGCTCGTAACTGCGTGTTAAGAGAATGCCCACTTTGCCGAGTCTGATGGAGAAGGTGCCATGGTGTGTTTGTTACCCGCAAATGCAACGGATCATGCTCGGGCCGCACCACAGGCTTCGCTGCGCCCACCTAGATGAAGGATGAGCGATGCTGAGAAAATACTCTTCGGTGGAGGAAGATGGGACGGCTGAGAGAGAAGTACCACCTTAATTTCTTTTTGAAGAAAAATTACTTGGCTTGAAATTCGCTTCTCCTGGTGTAGGCCTTGCTGTACTCTGTCCAACAAAAAAAAAGAGCGCCCAATTCGGACATCAGACGGAGAAGTTAGGCTCATTTTACATAACCGGTCTCACGTTTGACGTCCTTACAACAACTTTGAGCGGTATGCACCCAAGGAGAGCTCACCTGGACTTCGATGCTCGACCTCCGGTCAGTTCCTACCCAGTGATCAGAGGATTGTTGTCTTTTTTGTAAGCGAACAATCCAATGTAGCGAAAGGTGCTCCGAATATTCACTAAAATCTATGTAAGCCACCGGAACGCTCGTAACTGCGTGTTAAGAGAATGCCCACTTTGCCGAGTCTGATGGAGAAGGTGCCATGGTGTGTTTGTTACCCGCAAATGCAACGGATCATGCTCGGGCCGCACCACAGGCTTCGCTGCGCCCACCTAGATGAAGGATGAGCGATGCTGAGAAAATACTCTTCGGTGGAGGAAGATGGGACGGCTGAGAGAGAAGTACCACCTTAATTTCTTTTTGAAGAAAAATTACTTGGCTTGAAATTCGCTTCTCCTGGTGTAGGCCTTGCTGTACTCTGTCCAACAAAAAAAAGAGCGCCCAATTCGGACATCAGACGGAGAAGTTAGGCTCATTTTACATAACCGGTCTCACGTTTGACGTCCTTACAACAACTTTGAGCGGTATGCACCCAAGGAGAGCTCACCTGGACTTCGATGCTCGACCTCCGGTCAGTTCCTACCCAGTGATCAGAGGATTGTTGTCTTTTTTGTAAGCGAACAATCCAATGTAGCGAAAGGTGCTCCGAATATTCACTAAAATCTATGTAAGCCACCGGAACGCTCGTAACTGCGTGTTAAGAGAATGCCCACTTTGCCGAGTCTGATGGAGAAGGTGCCATGGTGTGTTTGTTACCCGCAAATGCAACGGATCATGCTCGGGCCGCACCACAGGCTTCGCTGCGCCCACCTAGATGAAGGATGAGCGATGCTGAGAAAATACTCTTCGGTGGAGGAAGATGGGACGGCTGAGAGAGAAGTACCACCTTAATTTCTTTTTGAAGAAAAATTACTTGGCTTGAAATTCGCTTCTCCTGGTGTAGGCCTTGCTGTACTCTGTCCAACAAAAAAAAGAGCGCCCAATTCGGACATCAGACGGAGAAGTTAGGCTCATTTTACATAACCGGTCTCACGTTTGACGTCCTTACAACAACTTTGAGCGGTATGCACCCAAGGAGAGCTCACCTGGACTTCGATGCTCGACCTCCGGTCAGTTCCTACCCAGTGATCAGAGGATTGTTGTCTTTTTTGTAAGCGAACAATCCAATGTAGCGAAAGGTGCTCCGAATATTCACTAAAATCTATGTAAGCCACCGGAACGCTCGTAACTGCGTGTTAAGAGAATGCCCACTTTGCCGAGTCTGATGGAGAAGGTGCCATGGTGTGTTTGTTACCCGCAAATGCAACGGATCATGCTCGGGCCGCACCACAGGCTTCGCTGCGCCCACCTAGATGAAGGATGAGCGATGCTGAGAAAATACTCTTCGGTGGAGGAAGATGGGACGGCTGAGAGAGAAGTACCACCTTAATTTCTTTTTGAAGAAAAATTACTTGGCTTGAAATTCGCTTCTCCTGGTGTAGGCCTTGCTGTACTCTGTCCAACAAAAAAAAGAGCGCCCAATTCGGACATCAGACGGAGAAGTTAGGCTCATTTTACATAACCGGTCTCACGTTTGACGTCCTTACAACAACTTTGAGCGGTATGCACCCAAGGAGAGCTCACCTGGACTTCGATGCTCGACCTCCGGTCAGTTCCTACCCAGTGATCAGAGGATTGTTGTCTTTTTTGTAAGCGAACAATCCAATGTAGCGAAAGGTGCTCCGAATATTCACTAAAATCTATGTAAGCCACCGGAACGCTCGTAACTGCGTGTTAAGAGAATGCCCACTTTGCCGAGTCTGATGGAGAAGGTGCCATGGTGTGTTTGTTACCCGCAAATGCAACGGATCATGCTCGGGCCGCACCACAGGCTTCGCTGCGCCCACCTAGATGAAGGATGAGCGATGCTGAGAAAATACTCTTCGGTGGAGGAAGATGGGACGGCTGAGAGAGAAGTACCACCTTAATTTCTTTTTGAAGAAAAATTACTTGGCTTGAAATTCGCTTCTCCTGGTGTAGGCCTTGCTGTACTCTGTCCAACAAAAAAAAGAGCGCCCAATTCGGACATCAGACGGAGAAGTTAGGCTCATTTTACATAACCGGTCTCACGTTTGACGTCCTTACAACAACTTTGAGCGGTATGCACCCAAGGAGAGCTCACCTGGACTTCGATGCTCGACCTCCGGTCAGTTCCTACCCAGTGATCAGAGGATTGTTGTCTTTTTTGTAAGCGAACAATCCAATGTAGCGAAAGGTGCTCCGAATATTCACTAAAATCTATGTAAGCCACCGGAACGCTCGTAACTGCGTGTTAAGAGAATGCCCACTTTGCCGAGTCTGATGGAGAAGGTGCCATGGTGTGTTTGTTACCCGCAAATGCAACGGATCATGCTCGGGCCGCACCACAGGCTTCGCTGCGCCCACCTAGATGAAGGATGAGCGATGCTGAGAAAATACTCTTCGGTGGAGGAAGATGGGACGGCTGAGAGAGAAGTACCACCTTAATTTCTTTTTGAAGAAAAATTACTTGGCTTGAAATTCGCTTCTCCTGGTGTAGGCCTTGCTGTACTCTGTCCAACAAAAAAAAGAGCGCCCAATTCGGACATCAGACGGAGAAGTTAGGCTCATTTTACATAACCGGTCTCACGTTTGACGTCCTTACAACAACTTTGAGCGGTATGCACCCAAGGAGAGCTCACCTGGACTTCGATGCTCGACCTCCGGTCAGTTCCTACCCAGTGATCAGAGGATTGTTGTCTTTTTTGTAAGCGAACAATCCAATGTAGCGAAAGGTGCTCCGAATATTCACTAAAATCTATGTAAGCCACCGGAACGCTCGTAACTGCGTGTTAAGAGAATGCCCACTTTGCCGAGTCTGATGGAGAAGGTGCCATGGTGTGTTTGTTACCCGCAAATGCAACGGATCATGCTCGGGCCGCACCACAGGCTTCGCTGCGCCCACCTAGATGAAGGATGAGCGATGCTGAGAAAATACTCTTCGGTGGAGGAAGATGGGACGGCTGAGAGAGAAGTACCACCTTAATTTCTTTTTGAAGAAAAATTACTTGGCTTGAAATTCGCTTCTCCTGGTGTAGGCCTTGCTGTACTCTGTCCAACAAAAAAAAAGAGCGCCCAATTCGGACATCAGACGGAGAAGTTAGGCTCATTTTACATAACCGGTCTCACGTTTGACGTCCTTACAACAACTTTGAGCGGTATGCACCCAAGGAGAGCTCACCTGGACTTCGATGCTCGACCTCCGGTCAGTTCCTACCCAGTGATCAGAGGATTGTTGTCTTTTTTGTAAGCGAACAATCCAATGTAGCGAAAGGTGCTCCGAATATTCACTAAAATCTATGTAAGCCACCGGAACGCTCGTAACTGCGTGTTAAGAGAATGCCCACTTTGCCGAGTCTGATGGAGAAGGTGCCATGGTGTGTTTGTTACCCGCAAATGCAACGGATCATGCTCGGGCCGCACCACAGGCTTCGCTGCGCCCACCTAGATGAAGGATGAGCGATGCTGAGAAAATACTCTTCGGTGGAGGAAGATGGGACGGCTGAGAGAGAAGTACCACCTTAATTTCTTTTGAAGAAAAATTACTTGGCTTGAAATTCGCTTCTCCTGGTGTAGGCCTTGCTGTACTCTGTCCAACAAAAAAAAGAGCGCCCAATTCGGACATCAGACGGAGAAGTTAGGCTCATTTTACATAACCGGTCTCACGTTTGACGTCCTTACAACAACTTTGAGCGGTATGCACCCAAGGAGAGCTCACCTGGACTTCGATGCTCGACCTCCGGTCAGTTCCTACCCAGTGATCAGAGGATTGTTGTCTTTTTTGTAAGCGAACAATCCAATGTAGCGAAAGGTGCTCCGAATATTCACTAAAATCTATGTAAGCCACCGGAACGCTCGTAACTGCGTGTTAAGAGAATGCCCACTTTGCCGAGTCTGATGGAGAAGGTGCCATGGTGTGTTTGTTACCCGCAAATGCAACGGATCATGCTCGGGCCGCACCACAGGCTTCGCTGCGCCCACCTAGATGAAGGATGAGCGATGCTGAGAGAAAATACTCTTCGGTGGAGGAAGATGGGACGGCTGAGAGAGAAGTACCACCTTAATTTCTTTTTGAAGAAAAATTACTTGGCTTGAAATTCGCTTCTCTGGTGTAGGCCTTGCTGTACTCTGTCCAACAAAAAAAAGAGCGCCCAATTCGGACATCAGACGAGAGAGAAGTTAGGCTCATTTTACATAACCGGTCTCACGTTTGACGTCCTTACAACAACTTTGAGCGGTATGCACCCAAGGAGAGCTCACCTGGACTTCGATGCTCGACCTCCGGTCAGTTCCTACCCAGTGATCAGAGGATTGTTGTCTTTTTTGTAAGCGAACAATCCAATGTAGCGAAAGGTGCTCCGAATATTCACTAAAATCTATGTAAGCCACCGGAACGCTCGTAACTGCGTGTTAAGAGAATGCCCACTTTGCCGAGTCTGATGAGGAGAAGGTGCCATGGTGTGTTTGTTACCGCAAATGCAACGGATCATGCTCGGGCCGCACCACAGGCTTCGCTGCGCCCACCTAGATGAAGGATGAGCGATGCTGAGAAAATACTCTTCGGTGGAGGAAGATGGGACGGCTGAGAGAGAAGTACCACCTTAATTTCTTTTGAAGAAAAATTACTTGGCTTGAAATTCGCTTCTCCTGGTGTAGGCCTTGCTGTACTCTGTCCAACAAAAAAAAAGAGCGCCCAATTCGGACATCAGACGGAGAAGTTAGGCTCATTTTACATAACCGGTCTCACGTTTGACGTCCTTACAACAACTTTGAGCGGTATGCACCCAAGGAGAGCTCACCTGGGCTTCGATGCTCGACCTCCGGTCAGTTCCTACCCAGTGATCAGAGGATGTGTGTCTTTTTTGTAAGCGAACAATCCAATGTAGCGAAAGGTGCTCCGAATATTCACTAAAATCTATGTAAGCCACCGGAACGCTCGTAACTGCGTGTTAAGAGAATGCCCACTTTGCCGAGTCTGATGGAGAAGGTGCCATGGTGTGTTTGTTACCCGCAAATGCAACGGATCATGCTCGGGCCGCACCACAGGCTTCGCTGCGCCCACCTAGATGAAGGATGAGCGATGCTGAGAAAATACTCTTCGGTGGAGGAGGGAAGATGGGACGGCTGAGAGAGAAGTACCACCTTAATTTCTTTTTGAAGAAAAATTACTGGCTTGAAATTCGCTTCTCCTGGTGTAGGCCTTGCTGTACTCTGTCCAACAAAAAAAAAGAGCGCCCAATTCGGACATCAGACGGAGAAGAGAGTTAGGCTCATTTTACATAACCGGTCTCACGTTTGACGTCCTTACAACAACTTTGAGCGGTATGCACCCAAGGAGAGCTCACCTGGGCTTCGATGCTCGACCTCCGGTCAGTTCCTACCCAGTGATCAGAGGATTGTTGTCTTTTTTGTAAGCGAACAATCCAATGTAGCGAAAGGTGCTCCGAATATTCACTAAAATCTATGTAAGCCACCGGACGCTCGTAACTGCGTGTTAAGAGAATGCCCACTTTGCCGAGTCTGATGGAGAAGGTGCCATGGTGTGTTTGTTACCCGCAAATGCAACGGATCATGCTCGGGCCGCACCACAGGCTTCGCTGCGCCCACCTAGATGAAGGATGAGCGATGCTGAGAAAATACTCTTCGGTGGAGGAAGATGGGACGGCTGAGAGAGAAGTACCACCTTAATTTCTTTTTGAAGAAAAATTACTTGGCTTGAAATTCGCTTCTCCTGGTGTAGGCCTTGCTGTACTCTGTCCAACAAAAAAAAGAGCGCCCAATTCGGACATCAGACGGAGAAGTTAGGCTCATTTTACATAACCGGTCTCACGTTTGACGTCCTTACAACAACTTTGAGCGGTATGCACCCAAGGAGAGCTCACCTGGGCTTCGATGCTCGACCTCCGGTCAGTTCCTACCCAGTGATCAGAGGATTGTTGTCTTTTTTGTAAGCGAACAATCCAATGTAGCGAAAGGTGCTCCGAATATTCACTAAAATCTATGTAAGCCACCGGAACGCTCGTAATGCGTGTTAAGAGAATGCCCACTTGCCGCGAGTCTGATGGAGAAGGTGCCATGGTGTGTTTGTTACCGCAAATGCAACGGATCATGCTCGGGCCGCACCACAGGCTTCGCTGCGCCCACCTAGATGAAGGATGAGCGATGTGAGAAAATACTCTTCGGTGGAGGAAGATGAGGGGACGGCTGAGAGAGAGAAGTACCACCTAATTTCTTTTTGAAGAAAAATTACTTGGCTTGAAATTCGCTTCTCCTGTGTAGGCCTTGCTGTACTCTGTCCAACAAAAAAAAGAGCGCCCAATTCGGACATCAGACGGAGGAGAAGTTAGGCTCATTTTACATAACCGGTCTCACGTTTGACGTCCTTACAACAACTTTGAGCGGTATGCACCCAAGGAGAGCTCACCTGGGCTTCGATGCTCGACCTCCGGTCAGTTCTACCCAGTGATCAGAGGATGTTGTTTTTTGTAACGCGAACAATCCAATGTAGCGAAAGGTGCTCCGAATATTCACTAAAATCTATGTAAGCCACCGGAACGCTCGTAACTGCGTGTTAAGAGAATGCCCACTTTGCCGAGTCTGATGGAGGAGAAGGTGCATGGTGGTGTTTGTTACCCGCAAATGCAACGGATCATGCTCGGGCCGCACCACAGGCTTCGCTGCGCCACCTAGATGAAGGATGAGCGATGCTGAGAAATACTCTTCGGTGGAGGAAGATGGGACGGCTGAGAGAGAAGTACCACCTAATTCTTTTTGAAGAAAAATTACTTGGCTTGAAATTCGCTTCTCCTGGTGTAGGCCTTGCTGTACTCTGTCCAACAAAAAAAAGAGCGCCCAATTCGGACATCAGACGGAGAAGTTAGGCTCATTTTACATAACCGGTCTCACGTTTGACGTCCTTACAACAACTTTGAGCGGTATGCACCCAAGGAGAGCTCACCTGGGCTTCGATGCTCGACTCCGGTCAGTTCTACCCAGTGATCAGAGGATTGTTGTCTTTTTTGTAAGCGAACAAACAATGTGCGAAAGGACGGTGAGGACTCCGAATATTCACTAAAATCTATGTAAGCCACCGGAACGCTGTAACGCGTGTTAAGAGAATGCCCACCTTGCCGACTCTGATGGAGGAAGGTGCCATGGTGTGTTTGTTACCCGCAAACGCAACGGATCATGCCGGGCCGCACCA
>JAAXCT010002544.1:0-67782 GCA_012490785.1 Eragrostis nindensis | reverse complement strand
CTGGAAAAGGAAGAAAGAAAATAGGAGGACGCGGCGACTTTTTTTTTTTTTTTTTTGATCAAACAAACCTGGATTAAGAGATAAGGAAAGTACAAATACGCGTACGCATACAGGTCCGTTACAAAGGATACAGGCCAGTTGCCCTACAAAGACAGCAAGATTCACCGCCACCCGCCGTCGCCGACGGCAGTAAATCCGACCATCGCCGCCAACCCGAAGCCGGAGGAGCACCACCCTCGCCGCAGCGAGATCGCGCCATCGCTTTGAAGTGAGCCGGAGTAGATGTGCAGTAGCAGTCCGCCCAGTCGACCGGGGCGCGCCCGTACCCCATCCGGCGGAAACGCCGCTCGCCAACGACAGCCGGAGCCGCCGCGGAACAGTCGAGGACGCCTCGTCCACCATCTTGCCGTCGCACCGCATCCTCGCCCGCATCCTTGACTCGAACAGCCGGCCCCCTCATCACCTCGCGAACGGAGAGGGAAGAAGAAGAAGCGGACTCCGGACTCCTGTACAAGAGCCGGCGGAAGCCGACTCCACCTCCACGCGCCCGTCGACGGCACCGGAGCGAGACGCCGTCGAGGCGAAGGAGGAAAGCACGAGAGGACCTTATTCCATTGACGCCGCCGCCGCCGCCGCCTCGACGCCGCCGCCGGAAACCTAACCCTAACCCTAACGGGAGGGACCTAAACTACCCGCCGACGAGAGCACCTCGATCTCCTGCCCCTCCCATCGGCCCGAAGGCCGCGGGAGGTGAAGGAGATCAAAGGCCTCGCCGGCGGAGACCACCGCGACCACCCTCTCTTCTCTCAACTGTGGATGGGGACGGGAGAGTTCGAGAGGAAGAGAGCATGAGCTGCGGGTGTCGACGCGGCGACGACTTGACCGAGCTGGTGAGGGGAAAGGATAAGGCCAGTCTGAATGGTCATTTTCATTTCACGGTTTTTTATAGTGACATGTTAGCTTTCTGATTTTTTTCTGTTAAATGAAACTGTCTCTCTCAACGCACAGTTTCATTTCACGGTTTTATAGACTTGCCACAGCAATAAATTGTTGTATGAGCTTGTGATCAAATGTGACATACAAATTTTGTAGCATCTATAGCAGCATAAAAAACATAGGCATATTGGCAAAATAAACTTGATAAATTAGAATAGATCATTTCACTGCCACTACCGTCTCGACCCTTTCTGAGCTACAGCCTACAGATGAATGAATCCATCAATCTAAACAAGAATCTTTCCAAAAACAGAACAAAGGAACAATCCAATCCGTCGATTCAAGCTACAGATAGACTTACCCTGCTTCGATTTACAGCAGAACAAGTCAATTTAGCTTTGATTTTGGCGGACATCCACTGGATTTGGAATCGCAAGCCGCTTGATTCTCCTTGCTTTGGGAGAAGTGTTCGATTAGAGAAAAAAGCAAAACTTGTTTGGCTATCGGAACTCAATTCAGGTACGGTTTCATCCAACTGGATTCAATCCGAGCTCGATTTGACAGATGAAACACAATGAGACAGTGCAAAGTTGACACCGGTGACCTGAAGGAGAGACGCACGCACGAACCGCCGCCGCCGCGCTGCGGCGGGTCCACAGCGGCCCAGGCGTGGCAGCGGGACGCCAGCGCGCGGCTTGGCATGCTCGTGTTCGTCACCGGTGCCGTCCTCGTTGTCCCCGCCAGAGCACGGCGCGGAGCTCCCGCCTGACGCTGCAACCCTCGCGGGAAGGAGGCGCGGAGCAAGCTTGCTCACGGCGCGGCGGTGCTCGCGCTGGAGAGCAGGCGCGACGCGCGGCTTGCGGGAGTGGGAGGGCGCGGCGCAGGGGATCTGAGATTCGGTGGGGACGAAAGAGAAAAGCTCTCAGTGGTCTTTCGTTTCCCTTTCATCGGCTTGGAAAGAGTGCTACGATCTTTTCAGCAGGATGAAAGGAAGCACCTCTCTCTCTGAAAACAATTTAGATGATGTAGCAGCTAATTTAATATAAATGAAAGGTCCATTGAGACTGGCCTACGAAGGGGGTGTGCTGCTGCGTGCCATCAGGCGCACACGCGCGAGTGTAGAGCTGCAGCAGCGTGGCTGTGAAGCAGAGCGCAGTGCTACAGCGAGGGAAACAGAGGAAAACAGAGGAAAGCATGGCGCTACAGTATCCTCTTTTGATTTTTTAGTCAAATTCCCAACGTGCTGATTGAAAAGGGTCCAAACACAAGCTTCGAAACTTCAGAAAAACCTGAGAAATTATGGACTTGAAGTTCAAGTATACAGGAACAAAATTTCTTATTGGAAGTTGTCCAGAATCGAAATATATTTTGAATGAAAATTCCTGGAAAAACAGAAATTATTTGAAAGCTTCTTGATTTATTTAAATGGCTTCCCCCTTTGATAAAATTCTGGAAAATTGTCCAAAATTATATCTTGGCGCTGTGAACCAGATATGTTCTGGGTTGATCCCACTTGTGTGCAAAAATTTGGGAGTTTCTTGTTCGAGCTCAATTTGAGATAAATTTGAGTTGATTTGGTGAAGATGAAATTTTCAAACTCAAAATTCGAGCTTATCAGATATTGATCACTCGATAAACATGATTAAGAGTAATTAATACTCTTAGAAAAACGGGGATGTTACAGCTGCAGCCCCGGCTCCATTGTGAGGCGAACCGGGAAGGAGCGACTCCTACCTAGTCCTAAGGTTCGCCCTGTCACCGCCACGACCGCCGGCAGTGGTTGCTGCCATTGACTCCACGTCTCCGCCCTCCCCACCGCTTCCCTCCCCCACACCTTCCCCTCCCCCTCCAACCGCTCCCCATGTCTAACCTGCACGCACTCGCCCATCCTCCACACCCAGTCATCATATCTACCCGCCTCACTTGTTCTCGCAGCAGCCGGCCGTCACCACCCTCTTCCGCGGCAGGTCATCGACTTCCCTTTCCATGACGCGCTCGGACCCTCGTGATCTGAAAACAATCATCGTCCCTTTGTTTACATAGTCCATCACAGAGCCTATCGTCCGTGATGGTGACATGCTCCGTGTGCCATCCGCGACGGTGGTCTACTCCATGCTCCGTCAAGCGGCAAACATTAGGTGGTCAAGGTTGCTAGTTTATCATGGTCACGCTTTCACAGGCTCCTCCGTCGCTTCGCTGACTTGTCTTCTTTTGGTCGCATGAAGGCTTTGGAAGGCAACTACTTCCAAATGCTCCAACCGGTCGATCTCATCGAGCAAGTCTTGGGAACTTCTTTAATAGGCTTTCTCGAGGGTCGTGAAGTTGTGCGATGGACTCCACTAATTGTTGTTGTTCTAAGTAACGAGCGGTGGAGGTGATCTAGGGGTCTCCGTTGAGGATTCTTCCCACCCGAAACCGTGACTTACAAAGAACCTGGTTCGAGTTTCCACCTGTTTCACTGAACCTGGTCGCTTTTTCTCCTGGTTGGTCCTACTCAGTCGCAGTTGGACATCAAATAGACTGCTCTGCCATGGCATGAGGGATGATGATACTTTGCGCACAAGAGTTGGAGACGATAGAGCATCTCCTCTTGCACCGTGTGCACAACCACATGACTGAACAAGCGTCGACGCCCCCCGGTCCGACTAATGGCGGAACCGCGACAACAAGGGCACCCAAGGTTCTCCACCCAGGTTCCCACTCTTTGTTAGCTTGGTCGCGTGGTGGCTTTGGAAGAATCGCAACAAGAGGGTCTTCGATTTCCATGCTCTTCAACCGGTCGCTCTAGCTCAGAAAATCATCTATGAAGCCAACCTTTGGGCGGTGCCGAGTTTCTCCAAGCTTCGGAAGCTTCCTCTACCTCGGCGCACTTCCTTTTGTTGACTGGTGGCTTAGGGCGCGTAAAAGAGTACTCAGGCTGTTGTGCCTCGACTTTGATAATCTTCTAATCTCGGTGGCATGGAGTCTTTGGAAGGAACGGAACATCAGGTCTTCGAATTCCAAGCGCTCCAACCGTTCGCGCTGTCCCAAAAAATCATCGACGAGGCTAGCCTTTGGGCGGCGGCGGGGTTCTCCAAGCTACGGAAGCTTTTGGTGCCTAGGCGGGCTTAGAGGACTAGTGCTTTGTTTGGGAGCTTGTTCCCATCTTTTCTTGTTTTCCTTCAAGTTTCAGGGCTTGTTCGTGCCCTCTCTTCGTGTATTGCTAGTTGTTCACTACTTCGTTTGGTTGGCTTTTGCTAAGTTCCTTAGGGGATTTAGCCCTGACCACGCTGTAACAAACTTCTCTTCTTCTTAATGAAAAGCATGCTCCGCACGATATCCAAAAAAAAATTGATAAAAGTTCGCAAACATACAAGTTTGGTTGGCTGCTAATAAAATAAAGGGAAAAGTCCGTTTGACCTCCCTCAACTATCATAGGAGTTGCAACTTTTCCCCCGAACTACAAAACCGGGTAACCAGACTCCCTCAACTCAGGCATTCGGTGCAAGTTTCCTCCCCGAGCGGTATTATGAGCGGTTTCGTCCGACGTGGCATATGTGGGCCCCACATGTCAGTGCCACGTCACCCCTTCTCTCTCACTTTCTTTCTCTTTCTTCCCGTAGAACATGGGCTTTGTCTGGCATTTCATCGAACACATGGCGCGCGCCGGCGAGCTCAGCCATAACACGGCGGCGGCGAGCAAGGTCGGCCCCATTCCTCCGTCTCGACTCCCTCTGTCGCCACTCCACTGTCAAATCCTAGTCAAATCCCCACTGATTTGGAGTATTCCCTGTTGAATCCAATGCCTGCCGCCGCCTTGGACTCGTCTCCCCTGGTGTGTAGCTCGCCCACTGCAGCGTCCATCCCCGGCTGCCCTCTCCTGCGCAGATTGGGTGGTACATAAGAAATTCCAACGGGAAATTCCTACTTGTGTTGCATAGCGTAAGAATTTGGTTGCGATTGATGCAATTTGGAGTGGAATTGAGCTCCATAGCGTAAGAATCGAACAGCAATGGTGAGCACCACGGTGGCAGTGCTCCGCGACCGCGACCTGGTGCGGCGCCGCCAAGTTCGACCCCGCCATGCCCCTCGCTCGCTGTCGCGCCCCGCGCCCCACTCGCCGCCGCGCCCGCTCGCCGCGCCCCCGCGCGCCGCTGCCGCGCCCGCTCGCCCGCGTCGCCCCTGATCCACCTTGCGCTCCTCTCGCTCCGAGCCCACATGTGAACAAGTCGCCGACATTTGCAAGCTAATTCGATTCTGCGTGCGAGCACCCGAGCCAATCTAAGTTGCTGTTATTTTCACCGGTGAGTACGAACAGGTGCTGCTCAAGCTTCGATTTCTACCATCACAGAGCTTGTTGAAATCAGTGATCCCAGCTTGTTGAAATCAGTGCACTAGCTCACGATGTAGCATCGATTTTATGGAGACGAGCTCGGTTCCTCTTCGATTTGAAGGACAATACTTCGATTTGACGGAGACAAGTTTCAATCCTCTTTGATTTGGTGGAGACGAGCTTACGGTGGTGAGCTAGTGCTGCCTTAATCGAGCTCCACTGCTTGTCCGCCCCGCCGTGCGAGTCCCGTCCGTCGCGCCGCTGTCCCGTCCGTCGCCTCCGTCCGTCGTGCGAGTCCTGTCTGTCGATCGGCTTGCTCGTCGAGGTCCCCTGCACCTGGGCGAGCAGCTTGGTTGCCGAGGTCTCCCGCACCTGGGCTCGCCGCGCGCAGCCAGGTGGGCGGGGCGGGGCGGCGTGTCGAACGGCCAGGCGTGTCCACCGAGGGCACGCGACGCGCGGAACGCGGCGGCCGCCGGGGGGTGCATGGTGCGGCGGCGTTTGGGGCCACTGAGGGCATGTCGGCTTGCTGGGACGCGGCGGAGCCACCGGGTGCGCGGGGCGACCGCTTGCTGGGCAGCAGGCGGAGGCGCCTTGCGGGCATGAAGGAACGACGGCTTGCGGGAGCAGCAGGCAGAGGCGGCGCGCGGCTTGCCGGGGCAGCGAGCGTAGGGCGGCAAAGCGGGGGAGGCGCGGGTCACCGGAGGGAAGTGACGCGCGAAGAAGAGCGGGAAGGCGCGGTCGCGGCGGCGCAGCGCCATGTGCAGGGGAGGAAAGAGAGAAAGGGAGAGAAGGGTGACGTGGCACTGACATGTGGGGTCCACATATGCCACGTCGGACGAAACCGCTCATAATACCGCCTAGGGAGGAAACTTGCACCGAATGCCTGAGTTGAGGGAGTCTGGTTACCCGGTTTTGTAGTTCGAGGGAAAAGTTGCAACTCCTGTGATAGTTGAGGGAGGTCAAACGGACTTTTCCCTAAAATAAAAGAAGAGAGAACAATATAAGCATGATAGTTGAACAGCTAGTACCATACCAACCCTGATCAACACTCGATTAAACAATGCTCAAACTGAATTTCGACTGAACATAAGTTTTGTAAAATAAATCCATTGCATTGAAGCATAATGTAGTAACTCAGTCCATGTTGTCTTTTTGGGCAGCGTCACCAACTGTTGGATAGCCGTCAAGATCATTATGCCCAATGTAACATCTATATAGTGGGTTTGATTTGCAAACTTCCTCATTTCAGAAACAGATGTGAGATGCTCTATACCAGCTTCAAGTGTACGATCAGGAATGGCATTAGCATAGAACAGAGTATCGCCATCCTTGAAGCCTAAACTTTTTGCCAATTGTATTACACAAAAGTAAGAAATTTTCATCACAAATCGAAAAAGGGATACTTCACCTCCATCATAAGTTAGTGCACCTTCCTTCGAGAAAGCACCCCCCATGATGCATCAAGATATCGACACACCCTGGATCCATTTTCTCTGTAAATGTAAAGTGGCATGCTACTGTAATGTTAGTACAGAAAATAAGTATGCCAACGAAGAAAAAAATACGGAATCAGTTACTTTATTTTCCACTCCAATGCACTTCAATCCATATGGATTGCTGTTATCCAGAGATTCCAGAAAACCCTTACAATGACAAGTGTAATGACAATGAACATGAGTCTTCACATATTAGAAAATAGCGAAAATACAACAACAAGTTCAGATGGCTCTGAAAGATGTACAATGAGCCATTCATGTTAAGCTTATCTTTACATGCATACAAGGTTTATCCTAGATTAAATGCAGATCAGCTTCATTCTTCTAGTCGTGGATTGGATAGAATCCATTAACCGTCATTCCACCGTCAACAGAGATTGTCTGCCCAGTGATGTAGGATGAACCTGGCATACATAGAAATGCAACCAGTGATGACACTTCTTCTGGTTCAGCCACACGCCTTAGAGGAGTTCGAGACATGAGGCTGTCCATAAATTCCTGTTTTGCCAAATCCTGAAGAATTATAGAGAAAAGTATACTAAGTCAAAAGAAATTCTACATACTCAATATGCACAGCCAGCTATAATAGAACCTAATTGGTTCCTGTTGGCCTTACAGAAAATATCGAAGGACGAAGTTGCTGTTTTCTTAATGACTATGTGGAGGAACTGGTCTGACAGAAACACAATCACACATGGTGGACGCTTCTCTCAGATTGGCTCAGTCACTAGTCTGAATATTTTTTGCAGTAATGTTCTGAACATGGGTAAACTGAAACCTGATGATATTAAAGGTAAGAACCCCATGTTCCCGGTGCCAAAGACAAAGAAGAAGACAAGCCCAAGCCCTAGCAGCTCGCACAGTCCAGCTACCTAGACGCCTCCAGAGGTTGGGAGGATTAAAATTAATGTTGACACCAGTTTTATTGAGCAGTCTAACCAGGCGAGTGCTGGAATTATCATCAGCTAGACCACCTTGGTGTGGTAATCATTTCTGCTTGGCGCCTGTTATTCCACTGTGTATCAGCAGAGGAAGCAGAGCTCATGGCTTGCAGAGAAGGGTTGCAACTGTCAGTGCAATGGTCCCAGAAGCCAGCGGTACTTGAGACTGATTGCACAAATTGTGTGACGGCCCTGAAGTGGAAAGAAGGAGGCCGATCGAAGTGGGCAGCTATTCTACACGATATAAATGACTTAAGACAAGGCCCGGATGAGTTGAAAGTAATTTCAGCGAAGAGAGATCAAAATTCTATAGCGCATGAATTAGCTAAGTTCGCTAGACGTGAGTGTAATTCAGCAGTTTTGTTAGCAGGAGTCCCAGCTTGTAATTGCTCAATCACCTCCTTAATATAAATCTCTCTTTACCCGCAAAAAAAAAGGAGGGAATGCAATGTATATAATATTGAATGTTGGTTAGGAAGAATGTACCCAAGTAAGCCAACAGGCTAACAATCTATTTCGAACTTCATGGTGTAGCGTTATCGCAAATTTAGTACTTCTGAATTGTAATTTACTGGCCTTTACCTTTTCAACTAGGGAGGTTTTTGTATACCAAGGTGCCACAGAATTGGTTCTTATGTTGTCCTTTGCCCATTCACATGCTAGGTTCTTGGCCAGCTGGTTCATGGCACCTAAACATATCAGCAGAGTTTTCCACATTAATGATCAGCAAGCACTATACGTTGTCATGGGTCATAGCAGCAAATTCTGAAACAAATATATCAGTTACCCTTTGTCATAGCATAGATGGAGCCACTAGATATTCCAACCACTCCAGATACTGATGATACCAAGACAATGCTGCCTGACCCAGAGGATTTGAGAAGAGGGTGCGCAAGTTGGCAAAGGTGATATGCAGACTCAAGATTAGTGGCCATTATAAATGAGTATTCATCTGCTGAGTATTCAGTTGTTGGTTTTGTATAGTTTGTTCCCACATTGTTTACCTGCATAATGGGGGAAAACAAGAGTAGCAATAAAATCCAGCAGTCACCCACAATATATAATAATTTTGTCACAACAGTACATTTGTCCAAATATAAACACGAGCATGTAGTAAAAGCTACTAGAAAAAAGATAGAGTGATTTATCATTCTCCTAATTATTTACAGTTCAGTTATCTCTGAAGAAATTTAAACGGCTATCCAAAACAGATGCTGTATGGAAATGTTGAGAGTAAAATTGTAAGCAAAGGTTCAGACCGGTACATTTACTCCTGGATACCTTAAGGTTTGGCAGATAACGACCAATTGATTCCAGATCATTATCTAAAGGGGCCCTGAGGTGAGCCCTCACACTACTGGGCAGTTGAAGTCACCGAAATATGTGAAACCAATTTTAGGACTTTGCATGAGTGATGAATGGTACTACTATGTTATTATTATCGCAAGAAAGCCTAATCAAGCTTATAAGCTATACTCACGATGATGCTGAGATTGCCTCCGAAGCAATTACCAACGTCGCGGAGCAGGCTCTCGCGCTGCTTCCTCACGGACACATCGCAGACGGAGCCGGTGACGCGGAAGCCCTTGGCCTCCCATTCCTTGAGGCGCTCGCCCAGCTCCGCCTCCTTCCGGGAGCATGTGTGCACGGACGCCCCTAGCGCCGCCAGCTCCTCCACCACCGCCCACCTGCATGATTCATGCGCGCGAGCGGGCGCGCGCACGAGAGGTCTCATGTAGCGGCTCCAAGCGAGAAGGAGATCGGGTCGGCGTCGGAGGAGAATGGTACCCGATGCCGCGGGTGCCGCCGGTGACCAGGGCCGTCTTGCCGTGGAGTGACCACCTCCCCGGCGCTCCAATCGCCTTGCCCGAGGTTTCCGCGGCGGCCATCTCGCTCCTGCTTCTGTCCGGCCCCGGAGTTGCTGATGCGACTTAGTAATTGGTGGGGGCGTGGGCGATCCGGATAAAGAAGCAAGCAACTGAAGCAATAGATGAATGGATGTCCTCCAACCATCACACGTCCGAGTCCGACGTTTCGATTCATGCGATTCCGTCAGATGTTGCATTGGCCGTGAATCGTGAAACATAAGGTGGCAATCGACCAATGGATCTCATTACTCACTGACGCAACAAAAATAAAAGGCAGCTATGGCACAAATGTAATCGCTCTGCAATAGGTTGCCAACCGATCTATCACCAACGCGTTACAAAGCTGGAGTACTATATGAGAGAACATGTTCAACACCAAACAGGATGTTCTGCTCTTCACAGCCGGTAAGATAACAGAACCAAAACTCACTTGTCTGGCAATTATTGGCCTCGTTTGGTACCTTGATGCAGGAACAAACCTCTTTTTGTCGAAATGCCTATCATGTGCGTGTCCGGTTACAATGTCACAAATGTTTCTCCTTAACGTCACCTCCATTTGGAAGAAACATCTATTCATCCTGGAAAAACGTCTTCAGTTCACCAACCGCTGGAAGAGCTCCAATTTGATTTGCCTCCAGGACCTTGCTCGCTGCTGTAGTCGTTGCTAGTCTTTCCCTGACTCTGCTGCGTTCTTCTTGGCCTTGGTATAGCGGATTCACCGGAGTCCATGCTGGAGCTGTATGAATCATCTGCGGCTGTAATTTTGAAAATACAGCTCTGATCGTCTTTGCGCATTTCTCCTTGCAAGTATTTAAGGATCTGCAGAATGCATCTCGTCAGATTTCTAAAGCAGGCACAACCGCACAAGCACTATCTATGTACAGTACAGTATCATGATCGTTGATTTGCGCGAATTTGTTGACCGCAATACGTACATGCAAGGGTGATTAGGAACTATAAACATGTCTGAGCTTGGCGGCTTCATCAACTACCGAACATGTTCGTACCCGTAAACGGAAAATGGGAAATACTGAACATGTGCAAGTTTCAGCATTTGATTGTTAGACTTGTTAATGTGTGGTCAGAGAACGCACCTGGACCATGGATGGACGCTGATGCGCAGACTGGCGCACAGCGGCTGCGGCGCACTGCACCATTCGCATCATTGTGGCTGGATCGTAATCGCTTCCGAGTCGTGGATCGATAAGGTTTTCAAGGTCGTCGTCCACTGCAGCCTGCAAAAGCAAGGGCCTTGCCTGCAGAAATGGAAATGAGCATTTGAGGTTAATCCTAAAATTTCGCCCCATGAAAAAAGTTGTTGTAGGTTTCCGTCAAAAAAAAAAAAGAGTTGTCGTAGGTAAGTTTTACACTGCACGTCCAAGATGTCAATGTACTTACCCAACCAACTAATGTGTCATCCATGTATGACTGAGATGACTGAACTGGCAACCTTCCGGTTATGAGTTCTAAGAGCACGACGCCAAATGCAAATACATCCGCTTTGTCAGTTAGTTTTCCACTAGATAAAAACTCTGGGGCTATGTACCTGGAGAAAAGGGAGAAGAATTGTGGTTACTACGTTCATCTTCAGAGAACGTTTCGGTTAATAAAAAGGAGAAAAGAAATTTTTGAATCACTGAATTGCGTCAAGAAAAGGACTGACCCAAAGGTTCCCATTACTCTTGTGGAAACATGTGTGGTCTCCTGGTTGATATTTTGCTAATCCAAAATCTGCAACCTGTGCAAAGAATTAATACATAATAAATAAAATGTTATGCAAATGCACACTGATGAAGATTTAAACTCTGGATGAAGAATTTACCCCCCAAAAAGTTACACATTGGAAAAACTTGAAAAACAGTTTTTCCCTTCTTCGGAAAAGAAACTGCTAGCACACCACCTTGACACACAGTTATCTTCCTCTCTTTTTTTTTTCCCAAAAAAAAAACTCCTAGTAGTATCATTTGCATGTGCTGCAATGTTTTATCCTTCTTAAATTGAATAAAAATGGTACCTTCGGTTCAAAACTATGATCAAGAAGAATGTTGGACGCCTTAACATCACGATGTATGATTTTGGGATAACCTGGCAATAGGTGAAAATTTTCGGCCCACGTCAAAGACAGAGCTCTGATATGGTACTGAATAAGTAAACCAAGTGAGTAAAAAGTAATGAACTACTAACAGTCGTCGTGAAGATAGGCCAAACCCCTTGCAGATCCCACTGCTATTTTCCATCTTTGATGCCAGTCAAGCGGTGGCCCGTTGTGCCCTACACAAAGTTCAACGTTAAATCATGAAACAAGTCGTTGGCCACGGTTAAACCAATGTCCAAGAACATTGTACAAACATGCAGAGATGCGTATCAGAGGAGCAAGACATGTATACCATGTAAATGGGAGTCAAGCGTCTTGTTAGGGACAAACTCGTAGACCAGCAGCCTCTCGTTGGAGAAGATGCAGTACCCAGCCAGCGTGACAAGGTTCCGGTGGTGGACGCGGCTGATGATCTCGACCTCCGCCCGGAACTCGCGGTCGCCCTGCCGGCTCTCCGTCTTCAGCTTCTTGACCGCCACCTCGGCGCCGTCCAGCCGTCCCCTGTACACGCAGCCGAACCCGCCTTGCCCGATGATGTTGCCGGGAGCGAAGCCGTCCGTCGCGGCGGCGAGCTGCTCGTACGAGTGCGAGCCGCCGGACGGCAGCTCGGTGACGACGTCGACGGAGCCAGCGTCCGAGAACGTGCCGCTGGTCTGGGGAGGCGAGGGAAGGTGCTGCTGCGCGAAGTAGTGTTCGGACGGCGCTTGCTGGAGTACTGGGCGTGCCGGGCCGTCTGAAACGTGCATATGTGTGTGCACATGCAAATTGGCAGGTTATTATATGCGCTGACAAGTGTCTACGATAAGAACATGCCGTGAACAAACCTTTGTGGTACATCACTGCTGGTGGCTGCTGAGTTGGCTCCACGGGCCGTCGACGGCGCCGGCGCAGTCTCCTCCTCCGACGGATCACGACCGTGACCAGGCAAAAAACCAGAACGACCGCAACCACCACGCCGGCCGCGATGATCCAGTGCACCGCGCGCGAGCTCAGGGTCCACGAGTTGTTTTTCTGTGGCGCCGCTGGGCTCGCCTTGGAGGCAGGGGCCGTGAACTCGGCCATCGCACGTCGTGAGCTTGGCGCGGAGGAGATGACGACATCCGAAACCGTCGCCGGCCAGGCGGAGACCAACGCTGTCTTGGCGCGGCCAAGGAAGTTGCCGGCCATCGCATATAACGTCGCGACAGACGATGGTTCAGGAGGAGGGACGTACTCAGGTGGCGGAGGCGGTGGGGGTGGGGGCGTGAACGGCGGCGGCCTCTCGGCCGGCATGGTGCTCCAGAAACGCGCCCACATATCGTCTTCTGCACCTGCAGAACTGAGTGTTCGGAAACACACAGATTTATAAGCTTATTGATGCTTGCAAAGCTTGGACGCCCACTCGGCTGCTCGATATGTTGTTCTTAACCTTGGGGCGCCCCGTCCTGCTGTTTCAGCACAACAGAGTGCTACGAGGGCACGGGAAAGCAGAAGCAAGCAGCCCAGCTTGCGACTCGCTGCCGCGTAGAATTCCATTGGAACGTTTCTCAACGTCGCCCGCATGCAACATGTACTGAAATCGCGGGCCAAATCGGTGAACGAATAATGGGATCCCTGGTAGTTAGCATCGGATTGGACCTGTCGTACTTTCGGGCACTTGCTAGCTAGCATCTATTGGAGTCAGCAATCAGGCACGAAGTATAATCTGTACTGGTGGCAGGAGGTCAAATTCAGGGATGGACTCGACTCATAAAGTACTTGATGGCACGGTCAATAAGTCGCCAAACTGCCAATAGGTCAGAAACAACCTAATGGCATTATAATTCTGTATAAAGTCGACTTGGGGTCTTGGTCACAGACACGCAATTTACCAGTTACCACATAAGTGGTTCCGCCTTTCTGAGTGTACACGTCTTTTTCTCCCATTTTCTTTTTTTCCAATGAAGTCATTGGTGTGAAAGTTCGTTTCAAAAATTTTTTTTGGAGGAAGCTTTCAAAAGCTAAGAACAATTAATATGCGAGATCAAATCATAACACTGAATAGAAGCAAAAGCAGAACGCCGAAATGTATTTCACCGCGGACATTGCCTTGCTTTAATTTCGTGCGAGTCATCAGGTTAGTCAGTGTGAGTGTGTTTGTTCATGAGTACTTGTGTGCGTGGTGTATGTAAGTATCTGAGTATGTATTGTGTTTCGTATAAAAAAGGTACTACCAGTACCTATTTGAAAGGTCCAGCGTGGCATGTTTTAGCTTAAGCGAGGAAACTTTTTAACGATGAAACTTCATTTCTCTGTGGTAAAGTTGGTGTTACGGTGCATCAATTTTTACTGCTACTGGTTTTAAAAGATGCAAGTGTCATTTTTATTTGGTCATTGTAATTTTTAAAATGACACTTGCATCTAGACATCTTCCCGGCTAGATTAAACTGCCAACATTTTAATCTGATTTCAGTTTTACCTATTGGTAAGCCGTCCACAAAAACAGATTTCATAGACAAAATAGGTTTCTTTTTTAGATAATCATAGACAAAATAGTTAGTTCAGCTCACGTTTGCGGCGAGGTTCATTTCTATGGCCTGCTCGCGGCGTACCCGGTCGCGCCGCTGGTGTCGCTGCAGCACCTCGACCGCCTCAGCCCCATTGCCCCGGATTCGCTCAATCGGCTGGACGCGGTCAGCTCCCTCGTCGGCGCGTCGCGCCACGACCCGGCACGCACGCTGCATGCAGCAGTCAATCTGCTACCTGCGAGCACGATTGGGCGGGTTCGCCATCTCCGTTGTCCGTCTCCGGGGCTACATCGTCAACCTCTGCCCGTCCGCCGTCCCGGCGCACGACCTGCAGACGCCGCTCTGCGCATACGTCCCGCGCAAGATCCGGGTCGCCGGCGGGGTCGTTCACGGTCAGCACGGGAAGCGACCGGCGTGTCACGGAGAAGTCCGACAGCATGGTGAGCAGACACTCATGTAACGGCACCGGCTTAAAAGAGGCGGCCGCCAAGGTGCGATCTAGGTGCACAATCTTCGGACGGGAACCTTATCCTTCTCGTTTTATGTTTTGGACTATAATTTTGACTGAGGCTCCACGGAGGCAGTGCTGCAACGTGCGGAGTGGCAAGGAAGAGGACACACGGACTGTCGATGTAGTGTAAGGCAGATGTCTTTAATATGGAAAATGAAGAGTGAACCATGCACGAACAAACCATGGCGATCTCTTATATTCCCAATGCGGTCGCATTCACCGCACGTGACGATGTCCACGTCAGCAAGAAAAATCACCGCCGTTGAAAACAGAATTGACGGTGAATCGGGGAAGTGGAAAAAAAAAAAAACCAAGCTTCGGCAACGTCGACCGACACAACGCTGCCGCCGAAGCTCTTGGCCGCACGCGGCGGCTCCTTCCCCCGTACCCGACCGATGCGCTGCCGTCGCCCGCAGCCGCCCATGGCCGTGCGCGCCCTCGCCCTCGCTGCTCCTCCCACCGTACCCACCCGATGCGCTGCCGTCGCGGCCGTGCGCGCCTACCTCTGTACCAGCCCGATGCGCCGCCGTCGCCGGCACGGCGCGCCTACCTCGCAGCTGGGCCACCCTGCTCACACGCGGCGATGCCGGCATGGCGCCAAGAGTGCTTGGCGCGGCCGCGGACGCCACCAGCGAGCTGCGCCTGCGCATGGCAACTGCACGACCCTGGTGCGGCTCCGTCCTCTCCAAAATTCCGGTGACAGATCGAGCTTCCTTGTCAAGAACCGGCATCAAATCCCACCCGCGATGAGGGAGAGAGAGAGAGAGCGGCAATGGATAGGACTATAACGGCTGTGAGAAATAATGGGAGACTCCAGTTCGGCTTCTCTGTGCAGAAACACCGCATCAGCTAATGGACCTAATTCGAACACCTCAGCTGAAGCTGTATCGAGAAGACTCCAGACTCAACAGGGAACACTCCGACGTAGAGGCACAAATACAGCTAACTGAAAGCTGAGGAATCAAGAAGTCCAGAAAAAAAAGACTTGAAAATCACCTTAGGTCTAAAGCTCCCGTCGCTCTCTCACCAAAAGAACTCCAAAACTTCTGAAGCGAAGGTACATTGGAATTACACATCTTTAGCTCCTTAATTGGTTGTTTTTTTTTTTTGTTCTCTCTTTTGGTTAATTGGTTATTTTCCCGTTACTCCGGATCTTCGTGTCCAGTGCTAATCTAGAATTTAGTCACTTGTTTTGATTAGGCAGACACAAGATCTTTTTACAGCAAATTTGTATATTTAAGCATTCGTTCTTAAAATGAGTAGCTTCAACTTTGTGTTTCTTGAACTCTGAATGGCCTTATTTCTCTCTGTGTTCCATTCTCCTTTTTATACAGATCGGTAAGGTGACCAATAATAGACACTGAAAATATAATTAGACACGGTTTGTATTGTTGTAATGTATAGCATAGGCAATTTAACTCACTTCTGTTATCCTACATGAATAATCCCTCTGCAATCAAAGTTCAACACTATAAACAAATCCTTGAGGCTCCATTGCAAAGTGTTCATAATTCTCAGAAACAACTAACTTTATAATTGCACACGCCAGTGTTGTTCACAGTTCTCAGTCTCCTTTTTAAATTCCAGTAAGTTATCGTGATAGATGGCATGCTCTGAAGACAGTGGTAGTCTCAAACAGTTTTATTACTACACTACATTCTACTACCAATTTAAGCTTCAGCTTATTACAAATAAATGGTGTATTCCTTCTATTTAATTTCAGCAACGGCAGGTTAAAATTAGTTAGCCCCGATCGTTTGTATCGAGATGCTACTTCAAGTGACTTTTTCTATTTTGTGGATGGGACGCACCCAATACCTATCAGTTTGTTATAATTAGGTTCACCATTATTTAGTTCTCTCGCTGTTCATGATAACAGCTTGGAAAACAAATTAAAAATCAGTACAGTCCTGGACAATGCCCCTGTTTGATACTTGGATGTCATCGTTGCTACAAGTTGAGACCCTGACCTTCATGATTTAGCTTTTGTATTCGCAAGGCTTCTTTCAGCTATGAGTTAATAAGCCTACTAATGATTTACGTCAGTATCCAGGAATGATCTTGCTATGTTTATACTGTGAACTAGCCAACTAAGACACACTATTGGCAGCAATGCTCACCTGCTCGAACTCAAATTTAGCAGACTGAGATGATCCATCATCGGTACTGGCTTGGCTATCAAAATTCACATTAGTTTTGTCTTCCAGCAGTTACTTCTACATTTTTTTTTTGAGTTTTATGAAATATTTCCTTTTGGTCCTTCCTGACTTAATTTAGGTGTCAGTAATAATCCATGGTAAGAAATTTAGTCAGGAAGGAAAAAACGGATGGCGCAAAAGGGTAGAAATAGGTGGATAATTAGCCAATTGCCTTTAGTTCAACAACCAAAAAATGAAACAAGAAAGTACACTTCATACTAAAGATAAGCATGTTTTGTAGACAATTTTGATGATAAGACTTACCACCTCCATTTTTGGTGCTTAAACTGTTTTACTTACTTTCAACTCAAGGAGTTCCGAACAAACTCATGGTTCATATACACATTTTTTTTCCTGCCAAAGATGGTTATTTTCCCTATCACATTAGGTCATTTTGCTGATTTTTCTCTATTTTGGGACCTGATAACTTCCTGCTATCGTATGACATGAGGCACCAAGGTCCTGCAACTTTACTGCAATGGCCGATGAGGCATCGTCGTGTGATCTGAATTTGATATACTACAATGCAAACTAGAGGGCCATTAAAGCGCGCTAATGGCGCGCTAATTTTCTAGTTATAAAACCAATCACGGCTGTTGTGCTTGGCGATGGTCAGACAACTTCCTTCTGGAACGATGCATGGCTAGGTACCGCATGGTCGAGTGAGTGAACCCTTCTCATGGTTACATAGAGGCAAAGACACATCCCGGGTGTAGCTTATATGCTCCATTTGAATTTGTGCACCGCGCTTTACATTAATCTTGAGGCACACTTGTTCGGGGTGTTCGGTTGGAGGATGCAGTTGCAGTTGCAGTTTGAATAGTGAGAGAGAACACTGTAGCGGATGATTCGCGCACTGTAGCAATTCAGTTGACTGTAGCAGCAGGAGCAGCAGCAGCCGGAGGAAAATCCTCCTGCCGAACACCGCCGTTATGATCATATCCGAATTTTATGGTCTTTATTCTATTTTCTTTTCCCCGGGGTATTTACTGTTTTTGATTCGCCTCAATTTGGACCAAAACTAAAAGGAAATAACTATGCATACCAAAATATGCCGACTCTTGCACGACCCATGCAACTAGTGCCGCCAAAGCCTGGCCTTGATTTTGAAACGAAGAGCAGGGGAGCTCCCTACTTATTGTTTTTTTTCAAAGTTTATGTACATGTGTTACAAGGCCGCAGGCCCAAAAAAAAAAACCCTACTACATAAATCTAGTGGAGATTACTCACCCAAGGTTCTAAGAGATGCTTGGTTTTCGATTTAGCTCTTAGTAAAACCAAAGTTATTTCTTCTTTGAAAGATCTCTTCCAGTGACCAAGCGAGACACTAGCTCCATAAAAAATCATGGAGTTTCTATGACACCAGATTGTCCATCCTGCTACCATCATGATTTCTCGGAAAAATTTTGAACCAAAATTTCTTCTGCTTTGAATGATCATGTCTTTGTGGAGATAAACTTGTATTCCAGGTAATGTTCAAAAAGCACCAACACCACTTACTAAACAAGCACTCGAAGAAGAGGTGGAGTGGAGAAGAGTTTCTTCTGTATTTGCGTAGCATAGCACACAATGATAATTGGGCAGCTCCTTATTTTTCCGTCTAAGCATGTTTCTTGTATTCAACCTGTCAAGAAGGAGCAACCAGAAAAAGAAACTTGTGTTTCCCTCTAGAGCAAGACTTCCGCATCCATTTGTAAATTTGAGAAACATTTGCATATCCCGAGAGAGTTTTATAAGCCTGTTTAGATGTGAAGTTTTCATTTCCCCAAATATATCCCCATCTATCCTTTTCATTGGGGTTAACCTGTAACGGTAAGATTAATCCTTGCAGCTCTTGCAATTGTTCATATGCTTCTGCTGACAATGGTAGCCAGAAATTCTCATGAATATCCTTCTCTAGAAAAGATTTGATAGAGACATTTTTATTGTGGGCAAAGGAGAAAAGATGGGGAAAGCCTGGCCTTAATTACACCGATGATGGTTACAGTAGGAACTAAGTCGCACAACTGGATCGTAGGCACAACAAGATTTAAACTAAAAGCACTTTATCTGATGATACTCCCTTTATTCTTTTTTTTTGCGAGGTATTGTCTTCTTTTAATGTTGCTATGTTTATGGCTAGGCCATCCAACCAAGATGTCCGATCCATGCAAAGTATGGCCATACAGCCATCCGAAGCATAGTCGTTTTAAGAGCATACTTGGTTGCCGCTCACTGCTGGTCATGCTAACACCAAACTTTCGGCGGTAAAAATCAACGCCTCGGATTTGACGGTAAAAGACAAGAAAAAAGGTGATGTGGCAGTTAATTTTTTTGCAGTGGTGTGGCAGCAAAGCGGTGCTGAATATTGTGACATCGTCTAAAGTTTGTTGTGGCATACTGTAGCCTAGAACCAAACATCTCTTAAGTTACAATCATAACTTAAGTGCGCATAATAGTTGGGTGCCTACGATTTCTGCTACGACATGCGGAGAATTGAACCAGTTCAGGCTTTGAACCAAACCAGCCAATAAACCCATGTGAAACCAGATCGGTCCCTCGACTCTCAATGCATCAGTTTGCCCAAGCTGGAAATATTCAAGATGTACCGTTCGTTTTACAAAGGCGCAAGTATACTAGGGATACGGGTACGGTACATACCCACAAGTAGTACATTTTGGTTATACGGGTATGGTCAGAACTGGTTGGATCGCTGAGCCATATCTTGCCAACAAAAGGACGTATTCAGCCCACCACAGGGCCTTGTCCGTATGCCCGTGTGCTTTCCCAATCCCAATATACACATCATGAGTTCCCAATATACCACAACATGGATTTGAATACTGTTGCTGCCGCTCTTGCCTCCGACTATGTTGACATCTCTTCCATGTGCGGCGCAAACAAACAAACCCGCTCACCAAAAGCTCAGGCTGGCGCCGCGAAAAGGAGACAGCGGCGTGCCCAGGAAACGCAGCGCGCTGTAGGGCGCCACCTCCACGCGGCTGGCTCTTTCTCCTTGCGCGGCGGCAAAGCCACGGCACGCCCCGGCGGGTCCTGGCACCACCGCGCCACACGCATGCGGCGGCCTCCGTCACGAGTCGCACCAAGAAATTGGCGGCTCGCGACCGGCACGACTCGTCGTCCACCACGATCGAACGGACGGGCGCGGTGTCTTCCGCGCGAGCCTTTATCGCGATCGTTATTAACGGGTCGGTTATCTTGGGAGAAACAATAAACATTGCATCGCCAGCCTTTTTGAAGCGTTCCATCCCAACCCTATCAAACCGTGATTAAAAAACGCGCCTTTCATTCCAATTGCGCCACGCCGCGGCGGCGTCCCACCAAAGCTGCAAAGGCTATACAACACCTACGAGCGAGGAAGGTGGAGGCCCCAAATCACCAATTCACCCCCGCTCCACCGCCGCACGCCGCCGCCGCCGCATCATTTCCCGACGGCGAGACAAAGCGCCGACCGGCGGCGCCCACGAATCGACGACACCAACTCCAGGAAGGAGGAAAGGAAGGGCGGAGACACGATTCCGTCGTCTCCGAGCAGGGGGGCCTCGAAAAGGGGCGCCTCGCCACTAGCCTCCCATCATTGTTGCCGGGAAAAGGACGGCCGGGGCCTCGAGCCCTGCCAGCCATTTCGCCCGGCCGCGCGAGATCCCCGCGAAGCCGTTGGTGTAGCGCGGGGAAGGCGGTGATCGCGGCGGGGACGGATGCAGCACAAATGGAAGGCCGCGGAGGGCATTGGATGCGCAGTCGCCGGCGGGGGAGACCAGCGCCGGCGGTGCGTGGCGGCGTCGCTGTCCATGCTGATCGCGGCCACCCTGGCCTTCCTGGCCTACGTCGCCTTCTTCCCCGGTGACGGCGCCGGCGGGCTGTACCGGCTGTGGAGATGCCAGGACTGCGCGGGCGAGCTGGGCGAGTTCCCCGGCGACGACGCTGCCGCGGCCGACGGGCCTTCGGCCGGCGGCGTCCGTCCGCCGCCGACGACGCTGTCGCACGTCGTGTTCGGCATCGGCGCCTCGGCGCGGACGTGGGACCAGCGGCGCGGGTACGCGGAGCTGTGGTGGCGGCCCGACCAGATGCGCGGCCACGTCTGGCTCGACGAGGCGCCGGTGAGCCCGTGGCCGAACGCCACGTGCCCGCCTTACCGCGTCTCGGCGGACGCCTCCCGGTTCGGCGACCGGGCGTCGGCGTCGCGGATGGCCAGGATCGTGGTGGACTCGTTCCTGGCCGTCGCGGCGGAGCTGGGGAACGGCACGGCGCGGGAGGAGGTGCGGTGGTTCGTGATGGGCGACGACGACACCGTGTTCTTCCCGGACAACCTGGTGGCCGTGCTGCGCAAGTACGACCACGAGGAGCTGTACTACGTCGGGGCGCCGTCGGAGAGCGTGGAGCAGGACGTGATGCACTCGTACGGCATGGCCTTCGGCGGCGGCGGGTTCGCGGTCAGCTACCCGGCCGCGGCCGCGCTCGCCAAGGCCATCGACGGCTGCCTCGACCGGTACAGGTGGTTCTACGGCAGCGATCAGCGCGTGCAGGCCTGCCTCAGCGAGCTCGGCGTCCCGCTCACCCGGGAGCCCGGATTCCACCAGGTGAGCGTCCTTAACGCAGCTCCATTTCCATCTTCGTCGTTAGTCGTTACTCCCACTATGCCGTTCAACAATTCTCTACTATTTTGGAAAAAACATCACCAAATAGGCAGTTTTCTAATTTTTCCAATACCGGCCGTATGCAACATGCGCCACATAAACACACAAAAATGCCATTTCTAACCATATACATCAGAAATCGGTAACGGATTTTCTGAACTTCTGATTGCCATGCAAAATTTGGTTCCACTGGTCATGCTGTTGCAGCAGTTTGACCATGCTGACTCCGCTCTGTTTGCCCTGCATTACTCTCGACCAAAGCCTTTTGACAACTTTTCACCGTTTCTCGTACTATAGTAAAAAGGACCCAACACTCGAACAGTAGCTTTGGGAATCCTTTGCCGAAAGATGAACATAGGAGTGGTTGCCTCTTGCCTGTGGAACCTTGTACAAATTACGAGCGGCCGGTCACCTGTGGCGGTTGGCGACGGACAATGCCATCCACGAGACAGTGAGTGGCTTGTTCGATTTAAAGTTGCCGGACAGCGTGGAGTCGTCGGCCCCAGGCCCTCGTCCGTGCAGTCCTTGAGCCACTCCCCTCTCTCTCTTCTCCAGTGCACCCCATGTGGCGTGGGTATCTAGCAGGACAAGCGTCGACAGAACACAAGAGGACTGACTGGCCTCGCCAACCACCGCTAGCAAAAGGACATGTTCGTCTCCTCTTTTTTGCCGGGCACCACGCCATTGCCACCACATTTCATCTGCCGTGCCCCAGCCGGCGTTAACAGGACAACGAGTCGGGGGAAAACGGTGAGATTTGGTGCAGATCTTATCACCCGGCGCGGCGCCGGTGGGTGGAGGCGTGGAGCCAATCATATTCTCCCGGTCCCATTATCACTGGCTCGGGTTCGATACTTCGATGGCATTGCCGAGAATCCCGCAGTGCGAAAAGATTATGCATTCATTTGTGGACGTAGGTGTCGCGGGTTTTTTTCGAACCTTTGGGTGGGCGCTCACGAGATGATGAAATTGCAGTTTGCTTTTCCCGTTGGTCATCGTAGTGGTGGCCGAGGTGGTGGTGTGTCCACGATTAGTGGCGCAGAGCAAAAGAAAGCTTTGGGTTCGTTTAGGACATCGCAAAGTTGATGGGTGTGGAAAACTGCGGCACGGGCGCTGGTCTAGATCTTGACGTCGCCGTCCCCGAGCGTGTCGCCACCGCGCGGCTGTTGGTTGGTGCGACGCGCCACCTCGCCGAGCCAGGTGTCCGGCCGTCCTTTTCCGGTGACGAGATTTCCGGGCGTAGGTGTCGCGAGGTTGATTGGGTAGTTTTTGTAGCGACTTTAGCAAGGATCCATCTGTACCATGGGAACTTGTGGGAATCAGCTCGCCCGTTTAACGAGAGCAACAGGCACAATTCGCTCCGTCTCAGACGGGGGGCAAGAGTAAACGCGGGAGGGAGCATCACGGCGAAGTCGGCACTGTGGCCATCTTTGCGGCCGTGCTTGACAATTCATTTTTGACGCGCGTTGGGTCGGTCGGTCGCCGTGGAATGGAAATTGCCTCCACCCATTTCCCACGACAGGCCACTGACAGACGTTCCGTTTTGTTTCGCCCCATTTTGAACCGCGCTCCTACTGCTTCCAGATCTATGATATTTCCGTGTTTTGTCGCGTGCTGCACACTCCCCCGGATGCCGTTTGTCTCCTGCTCCGTCTTACCTTTTCCCTGCCAACCTCCCTACTGTATCGTGTGCGAGGCCCACACACCTCCACGCGCGAGCTAAATTGTGTCGATTGTTTTTTACTGACATTGTTGTGGCTTGGCGCGACACATGGATGCAGGTGGACGTCCGCGGCGACGCGTACGGGATGCTGGCGGCCCACCCGGTGGCGCCTCTGGTGTCGCTGCACCACCTCGACCACATCCAGCCCATCAGCCCGGTCGCGCGGGGCAAGACGGCGCTGGACGCGGTCCGGCCGCTGGTGGACGCGTCCCGCTACGACCCGGCGCGGACTCTGCAGCAGAGCTTCTGCTACCAGCGCGGGCCGGGCGGCTACACCTGGTCCGTCTCCGTCGCGTGGGGCTACACCGTGCAGGTCTACCCGTGGGCCGTCGCGCCGCACGAGCTGGAGGTGCCGCTGCAGACGTTCCGGACCTGGCGGAGCTGGGCCGGCGGGCCCTTCGTCTTCAACACGCGGCCGCTGCACCCGACCGACGCCTGCGCCCGCCCCGCCATGTTCTTCCTCAGCCGGGTGCGCAACGAGACGGGCCGCGCCACCGTGACGGAGTACGCGCGGCACGACGTCGTGCCGGCGCTGAAGGAGTGCGACAGGGCCAGCTTCCGTGCGGCGTCCACGGTCCACACGGTCAAGGTCTTCGCCCCCAAGATGAGCGAGAGTGACTGGACACGGGTAAGCAATCTACGGCATCAGCTCATTAGTTTCTCTCGTTGTTCTCTTGTGCTGCTTCCTTTGCTGAAGCAGAGCCATGCTTATTGCGTTGGATGTTTCAGGCGCCGCGGCGGCATTGCTGCAAAACGACGAGGACGAGGTGGGGCTCGGTGCTGGAGGTGCGGATACGACGCTGCGGCAAAGGAGAGCTCACGACGCCGTAGAACCATGTGTTTGCGATGTTATTTCGCCACGGCACGTACGCGAAGAAAGTAGCTACTCGTAGCGCTTGATACAGGAGGCAGGCACGAATGATTCTGTCCGTGCTCTCGCGACAAAGAAGCTGGGCTCTTTACTCCCTTCTGGTGATGATCTTGCTGCTGACTGGCTGGTGAATTCTCCTTACTGTGTATAAATGGCTGCATGACTTGTGTGGACATACAGTGATACAGATCAAATTTACCTGCGTGCATCAGATGCACGTTTTTCTTTTTCGTTTGGTTTAGCCTTGTAGTAGGCTGGTGTACCATATGTTTGTATAGAGCCAGATGTTCTGTTTACACGCAGACAGGCGGGTTCTGACAAGGAGTATTTTTCTGCATTTTGTCCCGAACGTCTGATACCTCCTCTTTTATTAAAACACTAGCAAAATGACCTAAACAGACTGCGTCGTGCTACAATATCTTTAATACTAAGGCCCCGTTCGGATACCCCTCTAAAACACCCTCTAAAGTTTATACCCCTCTAAAGTAAAAAGAATCTTACTATTAAGGGTACTAAATAAAATTTAATTACAAAACCTTTCTGCAGACGAGCGTTATTTTTCGAGACGAATCTAACGAGCCTAATTAATCAATGTTTTGACACAGTAATGCTACAGTAACCATCGTCTAATCGCCGCTTAATTACCCTCATTACGTTCGTCTCGCGAAATAGATGGAGGATCCTAGACTTAGTTTTGTAATTTGACTTTGTTTAGTACGCATAAATCGTGCCGGCATTTTGATGTGACCCCTCTAAAAACTTTAGAGGGGTCACCGAACGCTGCCTAAGGATTCACCTTTGTCAGTCAATTCAAATCGTGAAGGATTTTAGTGGATGACACAACTGGCATGCTAGGTGGCAGGTTGGCTCGACGGTGGTGGCAAATCAGACTGTGAAGCAGCGAGGTTGTTGTCGTTCAACATGCTAGCCTAAATACTTATACCCAATCACACACTTGTTGGACCACACCTACACAGTAACTCGCTGATTGCCGTGGTTGATCTAGGGTTCACAAAGCAATTGAAACAGAAGAGAGATATAACAAAGAAGTTGTAAAAGTCGTAGAAAATCACTAAGATGCTCAAGATACGCATATGACTGATCATTACAACCGACAACCATCCGACTTATTGAATCATTTATTCAGGCAAGTTGATTATATTGTCATTTGGTACCCAGAATAATTTTGAAAAAGTACAATAATAGTACAGCGGCATATGACAATGTATCTGCTTCTAGGCTAGTTCCAGAAAACTTCATACGTGGTTTGAGCGATGGGACTGGTACTTGTGCAGCCATCCTGTGAAGGTAGTCGCTCTCTCATTTGAGTAGTACAAAAATTTGACTGTCTTTCGCCCATGCAGGCCCTGTTTCGGTGCAAAGTATTTTTTGGAGTTTTGAAAGAATACTACGATTTTGTAAAATACTTTGGTTTTGAGAGGTATCAAAGTGTTTGGATGTAGCAAGTTTTGTAGTTTTAAAAATCATGGTATTGTTAAAAGTGCAACCATTTTGGAGTTTTAGAAACTTCACTCATGACCTCTTTTTTCTAAACCATGGTTTTGCTTGGCACTAGCTTCTAAAACTATGGTTTCTCAATACTTTAGTTTTGAAATACTACAACACCCAAACAGTCCCGCAGCTTATTGAAGCTTTACACCAATTCAAGATGACAATGACATACATTTGCATTTGCCTTGCCTCTTCCTCGACTATTGCAACACTGCCGATTTCCCTTGAGCTATAACTTGGCTAGCATTGTTATGTACTTGTCTCAAAAAAAAAGGGTAAAAACTAGTTGTCCACATCACGATGCAAATTCTCGGCCATGAGTACACCGTTTTTTTTTCGGTTAACCCAGTAGCCTTGACCTTTATGAATTGTTATGCAACGAAATAATATATACTCTATTAGTTTCATAATATATATAGTTCTGGCTATGTACAAGAATCTAGATATCTAGAAACATAGTCAGAGCTGCATATATTATGAAACAGAGAGAGCGTAACTAAAATATGGTATGGTATGTTATTCTAGGGTTTCTTTTATGACGGACTTGGACAAATTTTATAAATATATTGTCATATTTATAGATGATATATGGGCTGGGTTTGGCCCAAGACAGACATTTTTCTTGCCCTATTAGGTGTGATAAAAAAGTTCGGCATGAGGCTCATGGAGCTCAATTTACGCCAAAGGGGGCCTTAGCCCCCCCCCCCCCCCCCCCCCCCCCCCTCCCCTCCACACACACCACAAAAATATTCCTTCATTCTTCATTAGCCTCCTCTTAATTTATGGCAAACTTTGTCACGTGCGACGAAATTCTTCACCCCATTGGGATTGTTTCTTTCCATATTTGTTTACAGATCATCTCCTATTTACAATAATTTTTATTCTGAATTTTGGTATTTATTAGTTGTTTTAACATTGATTATTTGGTTTAATCTAGATCATTGGATATCCAAAATAAATGGCATATTCCTTTTTTCTTATGGATTAATGTGGTAATTTATAACTTTTGGGCACAAATGCGGTGGCTCTTTTTAACTCTGTTTTACTAATATAATAGATACACACATTGGTGTTTTGGATGAAGACACGGATAAATGTGGTAATCGATTTTTCCTTTTAGCATTGGACACGTTGGCCCAATGCACGTGTACAAGATAGCCCATCTTCTTGAAATTTAAAAGTGGGCTATGAGTATCTGTAAAGGGCTGGACTACCTGGGAGCTGGGCCAGATATCATCTTCGTTTTATAAACAGACCCGGACAATTTCCGACGGGATTTTCAGAACAATCCTCACATGCTATCCATTTCATCTGAAGCGTGTCACATGCATACACAAAAGCAGACTAAAATTATTAGAGATTTCAGCCGAGGGAGCGCATGAATATTTATCAGCAGAAGCTAATGCTGTCAAGAGAGACAATATTCAGCTCCTATGGAAGTTCCTGCTGAAGGACGCAAAAGCAGACTGTAAAAGCTCCATATTATGGGGCTTTTTTTTTGCGAAGATATTATTATTATGGGGCTTTTGATGAACAGAGTTTTGATTTCAGTCAACCTTGAAGAAACTGCTGGGTGACACGAGTTGCTGCCCATTTTGGGGGCCGCTAGAATCAACCAATCCATACGCTTCGTTACTTAGAATTTCTTTTCCCTTTTCTGACTCGCCCCTTTTTTGGAGCATCTTTCAGATGATGCATACACAGTGTAAGGCTCATGTGAACAATTGAAGCATCGTCATCTGCTACGGGAAGAGAGAAAGCCTGTGAAGATTTTTGAAACGAAAAAAGAGCATGGCACTTCAGTCCCTTTCGAAGAGCCACCCAAGTGGGGGGGCAGCGAAGAAAGGAGGTCAAACAACGAAGCCGTCCAACATTGTGTGGTTCACACTGCTCTTTGAATTATCCATTGAGTCTCCGAATTATCACAAGGCATACTTGTCGGTCCATTTATAGAAAAAAGACTTCCCATGTCGGAACTTCAGAGCACCTCGACCTGGCCAACCCAGTCCAGGCAGAAATTTCGTCCAAGTTTTGCATGTCATACGTGCGTAGCGATCGCACTCGAACAGCGCGTCCTTATCAGATATTTTTCTCAAAAGCATGCATCTACGTGCAGGTACGAGCATCTACAATTTGAAATTCAGGTGGTATTGTTTTCTGAAAATCACTACCTGTCCTTGTTCCGGCGCAAGTCAAAAACAACATGGCAACTTGATAAGCTAGCCAAATACAGTACGTAAGTGTTTGTCAAATCTTCTTGAATACTACTACAAACTACAAAGTCCACGGAATTTCCGGATGGCATGTGGATATATACGCACGTTTTGGCGCCACATGCGCCGATTTGGCGGCCTCTCAGCTGATAGATTGGACTCGACGCCGTGCCAGTTGCAGCGGTCGCACTCCGCGCCGCGTAACCCCTGATGCAATGAAATCGTACGTCTCCGTCCCGCACGCCATAAATCGCAATGCTTCCGCCTCCGGTCTCCGGCGCGGTTGCTCTGTTTGGACGCGGTGAATCCGTTCCATCTGTACGGCGGAGGATGAGGCATGTACGGGCGACGTACCAGCCAGCGACGGACCGAGGAGAGGCAAGTATAGGATCGTGAGCCTCAAAAGTATAGGACCGAGGAGAGGCAAGTATAGGATCGTGAGCCTCAAAAGTCTTATGCTTTGCGGCGGCGCCGTGGACGTTCAACACCACGTCCCTGCATGCCGACGTCGGCGGCGTTTTCGTCAAACCCCGTGCGCTGCCTTGCTTCGTTTGCAAGAGAAGCAACGAAGGATTCTTCTCTTCTGTCTGCACTTTTAGTTCTGCACAAGGCAAGAGTTCACATTCTCATATGGGCCGATGCGCTGTGGATGAGAAATGATGTAACCTGTCCCAGCTGAGAACCTAACGTAACAGGTGAGAGTGATACTGAAGCATCTAATTGTAGACGATGCACGAAAGCTCTTGCGGGTTGCAAGCACGGCCCGTTCTCTGCATAGCAACGGACGCTAATCACTCTGCAACTGCTGACAGACGCAGACAGTTGCACAATCGGTTGAGAAAAAACAAGGCCGCGACGGCCCCAAAGTTCGCGAACGACATCGACGTGTTCCGGCGATTCCCAACAGCCCGATTGAAAAACTGGAGCCATTAGCCTTTCTTTAGGGCCTAATCAAACCATTAGCAACTAGGAAGGAGATGTGCCACAAGTCAAGACCGAGACGTCGCGTCGACGACGGGTGAGGGCGCTGCATGCGGTGTACTTGGCGCGATCGGGGCCTGCGTCTGCAGTGCAGCAGGGCCCCATGGCCGCAGCTAGCAGCGCGCGGCGGCCATGGGGGTCGTGCCACGGCCGCCGTCGCTTTCGCAGATCGCAACGCGCCAACCATCGAGTTTGGCCATGTCGTGCGCGCGGGACAACGAGACGCGGCACGGAAGCGCGCGCGCGGCGGGGCTATCATACCAACCCTACAGACCATTAGCTCATGCCAATCAGTAGCTTCCTCTTGATTAATCGCTCATCAGGGGAAATGTTATTTGCTAGTAGAATATATGTAGCTTAATTAATTTTAAAATGATCATTCTCGTTTTAAAGGAGGCTAGGGTTTTAGTAGGTGGGAACGAATGGTATGGCGGAAAGAAAGTTGGACGATCAGTGTGTTTCCCTTGTCCTCAACAGTCAGTAACTTGCATGTTGGTCTTTTAAAAAGGAAGGTCGACAAGAACGGGTGGCTAGCGAAACCTGATACTCTAGCTTTGAATACAAAAGATGCATGCACCGGTGTGGCAGCGCCCTGTTCTTGTCCGATCCGTCCCCAGCTCGCAGTCCCTACCTGCTCATTATTTTTTGCCTTATCCTTTCTGCAGTACTGTTCCTGACCTAATGCCGTGCGAAAATCAAATCGGAAATCGAACAATTTCAACTTACTCCAACATATCATTAACTCTTTTTATACACAAGTGCAGCACGATTTGCAATATGAATCGTATCGTTGAGTAATCGACAAAGCTCTTTTTTCTTTGAGAAAATCGTCTCGTTTCCATCCGTAAACGGCAGCTGATCGAAGTGCTGCACACTGAGTTACCGCAGCCGTCAGAGGATGGAAACGGTCATCCGGCGCATCCAAAGGCGCACGTGTTTTAGCACCGTGTGATGCTCGCACCCATCATCATCTCGCAGAGACGGCACGTTCTTAACATCTCGCGCTCGGCGCTTGGTGCTTCGTCTATCGCCACGACAGTTTTTCAAACCCCGCCCATCTTAGCCGATCGATCAGGATTGTTCATTCAGAAGGCCATGCCGCGGCGCCACCACACGACACGAGCTTTCCCCGAACCTTCACTAACGTACACATGTAGCTACCACTGCTGTTACAACAAGTAGTAAGGACTAGGAGTATTCGGCGCTGCCCAATGCCCATTGGCCTGGCCGCAATAATCACCTTGACCGTACCGTGTATATATGTCTCGGTTGGGCGCTGGATGCCAAAGCCTTGGAATTCATTCCGTAGCTGATAGCACCACAGAAGGTTTTCGAGGGGAAAGGGGAGAAGCGAAGTCTAGAAGAAGCATAAATAGCCGCGGAGTGCAACGCCGGCCCATAGAAGTGATTCCTTTCCCCTAGCTCTCAGAGGCCGCTAGCTCAGTTTCTTGATTTTCTAGTGGTTTTTCTCCCGGCTACCAAAATAGTAGGGCTGGCAACAAACCGGGGGCCGGCCGGCGGCGCGGCGGCCGAGGAGATGGGGAGCCTCGACGGCCACTCGCTGCAGGGCCACCACCACCACCACGGCGGCTACGGCTCCCACGTCGGCGCGGGCTCGGGCCCGGCCAGCAGCAACAACGACGAGGACGACGCGTCACCGCCGCTCGCCGCGGGGGCGCAGCGCCGGCCGCGCGGCCGGCCGCCGGGGTCCAAGAACAAGCCGAAGCCGCCGGTCGTCGTGACGCGGGAGAGCCCCAACGCGATGCGCTCCCACGTGCTGGAGATCGCCAGCGGCGCCGACATCGTCGACGCCATCGCGGGATTCTCGCGGCGCCGCCAGCGCGGCGTGTCCGTGCTTAGCGGGAGCGGCGCCGTCACCAACGTCACGCTGCGGCAGCCGGCCGGGGCCGGGGCCGCCGCCGTCGCGCTGCGCGGACGGTTCGAGATACTGTCTATGTCCGGCGCGTTCCTTCCGGCGCCGGCGCCGCCGGGGGCCACGGGGCTCGCCGTGTACCTGGCCGGCGGGCAGGGGCAGGTGGTGGGCGGGAGCGTCATGGGCGAGCTCATCGCGTCGGGACCCGTCATGGTGATCGCCGCCACGTTCGGAAACGCCACGTACGAGAGGCTGCCGCTGGACCAGGACGCCGAGGAGGGCGCCGTGCTGTCCGGCTCGTCCGAGGGCGCCACCACCGCTCAGCTGGAGCAGCAGAGCAGCGGCGGCGCCGTCGTGCCGCCGTCGATGTACGCCGTCCCGCAGACGCCGCCACACGACATGTTCGGGCAGTGGGGACACGCGGCCGTGACGCGGCCACCGCCAACGTCGTTCTAACTGCACCGGCCGGCGAATTCTCTCCACCTCTATGCTAGTTAGATTTCCGCTTCTTCCCTAGTTATAGCTAGTTGCTTGCAGTAGCTGAATTACCTTGTTAATTACTGTAATGTGCTATGTCGATCATGCCTTAGTACTTGTGTGATCTTTTCATTTCTTCTGCAATTCGAAGCCACTATGCCATCGCCTGTACTCTTGATATATATCCCAAATTGGTTCCTCCGTATAACAATTTCTCGTATGTGTCCTCGAATGCCAAATATTTAAGGGAACAATTCGATGACTGCTCGTTAGTTATCGTGTTAATGTCAGTTTTTAAGTTCTAGTCCTGGCTAACGAAATGAAATTTGAAACAGTTTCCACTCGTCTTTTAGTTGAGTTCTTGCTAACGAAATGAAATTCGAAATACTAGTTTTGACTCGTCTTTTAATATAGTTTTGAGTTCTACTACCTCCGTCCCAAAATAGTTGTCACCTTTGACTTTTGATCATTATATTTGACCATCCGTCTTATTTAAAAAATTTGTGCGAATTGTAAAACAAATATGATATGATGAAACTATCTTTATCGAAAGAACATGTAAAATTTGCATAAAAAATTTGAATAAAACGGACGGTCAAACGTAATGTCTAAAAGTCAAAAGCGACAACTATTTTGGGACGGAAGGAGTAGTTCTATCTAGTTAACGAAATGAAGTTTTTTTTTTTTTTTTTTTTTTTTTTTTTTTTTTTGATAAAGTGGTAATATATTAAAACTTTAATAGTACAAATACACCTATGAGTAGGTGTAGATTACAGTGCTCATATAGAGTAGAAACCTCAGATCAGCAGCAGAACAGTAACACAAACACACTAAACAGCCTTCAGGAGGCCAGGTCGCATGCCGTGCACATGCTCGATGACGCCAGATAGTGGTCGACGGACTGACTGACGGAGCTTTGCCGAAAGGGCCTCGCTGCAATAGCTGAGGTTGGATGAGAGGATGCTTGCCTCGGTGATAGGTTGTCGTCGGCGAAGTAAGATGTGGTTGAAATTCACCAGGACGCATGAAGTAGGCAGAGCCACCAGCTCTGAGTGGCGGAGCTCGTGGAATCAGATTCCTTGCATCCGAGTCGCAACAGACTGAGCACCCGTAGCGGTCGGTACTTCTGGAGTAGCGAGTACGGTATGTCGTCTTCCTGGACGTCGAGGATGCAGGTACCGTCGGAGAAGGTCGGAGGCGTTGTTCAGCGGTCGAAAATCCAGACAGGAGAGGGCGCCCCAGAGGCGGTACCTTTCGACTGGCGTGTTCGCCGCGAGCAGGAGTGCTGAGGGGTTTGATGGAGCCGAGCACCCCAGATCCAGCCTTGGTGAGGCCGGACCTGGACCATGGAGGCGGCGGCCAGCACAGAAAGGCCGCGCCAACCGGAACGCGGTGTAGGGGCGGGGTGGATGGTGGCGTCGAAGCGGATCCGGCTGTTTCCGCCGTCTCCCGCCATGGAGGCGAAGGAGGCGACGAAACCGAGTACCCCCCGACGTTGGAGGATGGAGCGAGCTGGGGAACGGTGACAGAGGACGCGGATCCGGATGTTCCCGCTGCAGATCCGGCGCGCTCCGGCGTGGATCGAAAGGCAGCGGGCAGGATCGGGCCTCCATCACCGGTGGAAGAGGCAGTGATAAGGAAAAAAATTTTATTTAGCCTCACCTTCCAACCCGGGCGACCGGCGGTGGTTGACGACGCGATTCCGAAGGAGATCACGCCGGCGACGACGAAGATCGACCGGAGAAGGAGGGAGGAACGGCGGCACAAGGCCGACATCGCAGAACAAGCACGAAGCAAACGAAACTACTAGCTTAAAAAGGAAAGGAGATGGGGGCTTCCCTCTCCCAACCACCGCCGGCAAGCCGGAGGGGAGAGGAGGGGGGGCCCCGCGGCGGCGGCGGGCTGGCGCTAGGGTTAGGGTTGAGTCTCGGGAGAGCGAGCTGAAGTCGTGTGTTTGTCATGCGTATGACTTTGATCAACGAAATGAAGTTTTGAAATTGTTTTGAGCTCCATGTTTCAGCTGCGTGAGTCTTTTCCGTGTGAGTTGAGTTGGCCGAGCTTGTAACTCAGTATAGTATAAATTTTGAAATAGTTTTCACTCGTCTTTTAATATACTCTAGTGTTACTTACTCAGACACTGAACTTGACAGTGAGGAGACTGATGATTTTGACAGTCAGAGTCTAAGTTTTCGTCCAGTTGGCCGGAGCTTGTAACTCAGTATAGTATAAATTTTGAAATAGTTTTCACTCGTCTTTTAATATACTCTAGTGTTACTTACTCAGACACTGAACTTGACAGTGAGGAGACTGATGATTTTGACAGTCAGAGTCTAAGTTTTCGTCAATGTTTACATCCATGCATTGCAATTTTTTTATTCCGGTCAAAATTAACACTTAGATAGACACTATGACTAACTCCATTAGTACGTGATTCTAGTTTGGAATTGATTTTATGTACACGAATAGTGGACTTGTGCATGGTCATCTAATAACCTGTGCTGGTTATTATAGGGTGTGTTCGTTGCATGGAGTCTCAACTTTAGAGGGTTTTTGCAACGAATATTTTAATTACAAATAAAATTCAATTACAAAACTAATATCAGGACTCCGTTCGAATTCGCGAGACGAATCTAATGAGAGTAATTAAGTTGTGATTAGAAGATAGTTACTGTAGCATCACTGTAGCAAAATATGCATTAATTAGGCTCATTAGATTCGTCTCGCGATTTAGAGGGGGGTCGTGACATAGGTTTTGTTACTAAATTAATAAAAATATTCTTAAATAGTAAGATTCTTTTTGATGTGACAGGTCTAAAATTTATAGGGGGTGCAACGAACGCGCCCATATATTTTGGAATATGGTACATCATATATTGCAGCCGAGAACAATGGAGACTATCAACTGGAAGGTGAAATTATCCAAGACGAGCAATGCTGGTCACCTGGGTTTGCAATATCGACGATAACCGTGATAAATTCAAAATTTGTAAATATTTGAAAATTTAAAAGATTTTGAAAGCAAAAATATGTAAATAAACTAGACATCAACACATTGGTGGAAGAAGAACACGAAAACTCGTTCGTTTGATGGGGCAAAAAATTAGCGAAAGAATTCTAGGCAAAAAAAGGAAAAAAAAAAGAAAATGAACCTTATCTCCAATAACCGGCTCCATTATTGGTCCCCCTCCAGCGCTCTAGCTCCTCGACGCGCCCCCCTCGTCCCCCACTCGCCAACGGTAGTCGATCCGCCGCGGATTGCCGCCGTTGGGTCGCCGGAGTGCCATTCCAACGTCGTGCTCGATTTTCCCCGGAAAGCCGACGTCTTGAATCGGTAACCGATGGCTTGGGTCGGATTGAGGCGCGTCGATTCTCGATACCTCGATTACCAATGGCCGAGGCCGACTAGCTGAGCGGGAAGCCTGATTACCGGACGAGCTTCCAGACCAGTGGCTGTTTTAGAAAATGTGTGAATGATAGATAATTGGAAGTGGAAATGTGAAGTTGGTTTTTTTTTTTTTTGAGAATTAAAGGATTTCATTAAATCAAAGACATGATACAGAGATGGGTCGAAATTGATCCCATTGAAATGTTTGCAGTGCCTGTTGCACCGGGCAAGCTAGATTGTGATTTAAAGCCATACAAGAGGTAATACAGGAAGCTGTAACATGTTCCTGTCTTGCTCTCTTAGCTAGTCCATCTGCTCTTGAGTTGTATCTTCGAGGAATCTTCAAGACCGCAAATTCACCAGTGTTTAGTGCTGCAAATTCTTGCAACATGGGTCTCAGCAGCCAGTGGCCCGGTCGATGTCTTGGATCGTTCCGGCGAGCCGACTGTGCCAGTATTTGGCTGTCAGTATAGTACGAGGCGTGCGTCCAGTTGAGGTGCGCAGCCAGGCGTGCTGCAAGCAAAAGTGCTTGTCCTTCCGAAGCCAACGGATCCGTCGGCTGCAGCAGAAGTGCTTGTATGGAGATGGTTGTGTATAACGTCCGCGTCTTGTCGATGATGAAGACCCCAATTCCTGCCGGTTCCGCTGGGCAGAACGAAGATGGAACCTGGAAAGAGGCGTCGGTGAAGATTCTGTAGTCGGTGCGGCGTGTAACTGTCGGTGGTGCCGGCTGGTCGCTGTTGTTGGAGGCATCCGGTGCCAACGACGTGAAGTCCTGATGGTCGTGAAGGCGGTGCTCGGCTGCAATGGCTTGGGCTTCATTGAGGACACGATGGACCGTCCAGTCCATCTTGTTGAAGCGGTGGTCATTTCTTGACTTCCATAAACACCAGAGAACGCTCCAGATGTATCCTGCATTTGAATTGTTCGTACCTTGTTGTAGGATGATTTGCAGCTGCTGATGAATGCCCCGGTCCGTGTGTGGTAGTGCATCTGTTCGCAGGCCAAACTGTGATCTGAACCACACTGCCCTTGCATAAGTGCAGTGCAAGAACAAATGATCCTCTGTTTCCGGTGCTCCACATCTGGAGCAGGTTCCGTCCGCCGCCTGCATGATCCTCTTTATGCGTGAACCAGTACTGAGCGCCAAGCGAAGTAGGCGCCAAGCGAAGGTCTTGACTCGTGGTGGAATGCAACGATCCGGCCAGATTGCTCTGAGTATCTGCAATACCTGCATTGACACAAAAGGCGGTGGTTTCTCTGCGTTTGCTCTAATGGCCAGTTGGATGTAGGAGCTTTTAGAGGTGCATATGCCTGTTGTGGTTGGTTTCCAGCATAGGATGTCATCACCTTGTCCAGGAAGTGGCTGTACCTGCATAACAATATCTGCAATATGTGGTCCGAACACAACATTTAATTTTTCCTCATTCCATTGTTTGGTACCTGGGAGCCATAGGTCTGCAATTATGTTTGGAATCTGATATTGCCGTTGACCGAGGTCGAGGTGGTCGTGTAGTTGCTGCCAGGCAGGACACCATGGTTGATTCCAGATGTTGGTATTTCCATCGATGACCTGCATGGTAATGTCATGGAAGAGTTCTTTTCTTACCTTGAGGATCGACGACCAGAAGGTGGATTTTGGTGGGTACAGCGGCGCTGTCCAGAATGTGCCCTGTGGAAAATATTTGGCCTGCAATATAGCTGTAGTGAAGTTGGTTGAGATATGATCGGTACTTGTGAGACTAAAGTTAGAAGATTGTCACATTGCCAATTGCGATTGCATAATTGTTCTCTCGTTTGTGCATACATATGATTTGTGTATGTCATTTTCACGCAGGCATAGTGTTGTATTTATTCAAGAACTATGCACCGGACAATTTATGTTGGACTTGCTATGACTTGTGGTATGTTGGATGAATGGTATTGGTGCTATGGTTTATGCATACTATATTGTCAATTTGTGCCTAAGCATATTGGGAATATTTAGCAAAAGTCCTGGCAAAATTTCCTATATTTTTAGCTTTTTTCTCAATATTGCTCACTATCTTGGCTACCAGTCAGGAATTGTCGGTTACCGAACCAAACCGGTCGGTAACCGCGTGTTTGAATTCAAGTTTTGATTTTCAGACGTTTGGTCGGTTACCGGTCCGGTTTGGTCAGTAACCAGTGAAACCGGACTTATCGGTTCGGCTCGATCGGTTGGAACGGTAGCGTCCATAAAGTGAACCTTGGGTCACCTTCATCAAAAGATAAAAACCTAGTGCTACTCCTTGAAAGATAAATAAGAAATGTAGTACAGTATATAGATCAGTATGGAATTCATATCATTTCTAGTTAAGGAAAGGAACGCGACAGGGACCCACAAAAATGGAGCAGCCAAATTCGCTGGTCAACAGTGCTCCAGCTGCTGCTACACGAATCAAAGATCGCATTCTTGTCTGCCTCACCAGGAAAAGCCCCGTCCCGTCAAGAGAACTTCCTCCCCACTAACGCCAATGCTCCCCAATCGCTTCCTTCCCCTTTTCCCAAATCAGCTCGGTTCCACAGGAAAAAAATGGTACTACCTCGGTTTGTTTTAAAATAATTGTCGCTGTTGACTTTTAATTGTCATATTTATCCATTTATCTTCTTTGAATTTTTCGTGCAAGCTTAAAAATAGCTTGGTTCGACGGAGTAGAACTTGTTGTCAGTGCCGACTTAAAGGAGGAGCATGGAGCTACTGTGCCTGAGCCCCACCGGACACTGCCGGATGAGGCGAAATGAAGTCGAAATGATAGGTGTGTGTCTTCATGTTCCAAACCCCCACGAAACGAAAGGGATCTTTTTCATATTAAAAAAAAAGCGAAATGGATTTTCACTGTTGTTTGCCTATCTTTGGATGCTCGGAGAACATGCTACTATATTGGTCCGTCCGCTCGCGCTCTCGCCGCTTTAACCGTCTCACGGTGTAAAACTGGGGAACGGAAAGGAACATTCGTGTCGCGTCGCCAGCAGGGCCGTAAATTCTTGTAGAAACAGTAGGAATCTTCTCTCTGGCCGAAGGTCCAAAGGGTGGGCAATGCAGAGTCTGATTTGATCTTTGAAGTGTGACCCAAGTTGGCGATGCCTTGCCACCTGCCTGTCGTGTTGAGACGGAAGGCAGCAGCTAGCGGTGGTTGGGTTGGGCGTCGTGTTGAGACGGAAGGCAGCAGCTAGCGGTGGTTGGGTTGGGCGGGTCCAAAGGAGCGCAGGCATTCACATCGGCCCTGACGTTGCTGTTGTTGTTGTTCCGCACGTCGCCGCGCCGGGCCCCCCCTCCTCCTCCGCTACTGCGTCCGTTCAACTGTGCTTGGCCCGTTGAGGAAGCAAAAGCCCGCCCACCGGATTAGGCTCGACATTTCCAGGGATTTGACCGCAGCGCCGCCGCATCCAATTCACGTCTCCGTCCTGCCACCGCCGCTCGCTCTCCATATGACGCTGCAGCGGGGAATTTTTTTTATTTTTAATCGATTTTTTTTTATATTTTTATTAATAGCCGCACGTTTTAGAAATTTGCAAGACTAGTCGCCCAATCGCCCCTCTATAGGGCGATAAGGCCTATCGCCCGGCAAAAGGCGAGAAAAAGTGCTACAGTAACCTTGTCGCACAGCTGAAGGGCGACAGGACCCTTATCGCCCGGTATTTGGGCGACAGGTTACTGTAGCGACTCTTGTCGCCCAACAGTGGGGCGACAGGTTACTGTAGCGATTTTTTATTTTTCGAATTTTTCAGCATTAACAGTTAAGCCTCCGTGTTGGAATTCGAAAATGCGTACCGGAGCCACTCGTCAGCCACAGGTGTGCGTTGCCCAAACGGTGCGCGTACGAAGCCGGCTGATTCAGTGTCAGTCACTCGGAGCAAGCCCAACGCATGGGCGTGGAGCCGATAAATGTCAGAAAATTCTGACATGGAGAGGAGAGAGAGTAAAAAGATTCTCAAACCGGCGTCCGCAGTCGCGCTGAGCGCGTAGCCTTTCAGCAGCCGAGACGCGCCGAGCCAGGCGCTTGCACATGGGTTTTGTGGCCTAAGCAGAGAAAGTAGCACGGCGTGCTCTCTGAAAGATTAAATGTGGGCCCCGTTTTACTGTTTGCTTGATTTGTTGCAGACAATCACGAGCCGCGCGTTGGACGAATGTGACGGTTCTGGCTTGTCTTGGAGCCACACAAAGGGCTGCAGCATTGGCCTTGCTCTCACTCACTGAGCCACAGTGATCAGCGCAGGCGGCGCGCCACCTCATGTGACCTCGCGAGCGACGCCTGATCCCGTAGGGCGCGCGTGCTCCGCCCACACGTCAGTGACGCATCCTCTGTCGCTGACGGCCTGATGAAGCGCGAGCAGGTCCCACATGTCATGTGCAGAACGTGGCGCGGAGCTGTGCACATTATTCCCGCTCCAAAAAGCGAAGATAACGGACGCATGCACCGCTCCACACCCAAGCCTCCGCTTCGCCATATGTAACCTGTCGCCCCACTGTTGGGCGACAAGAGCCGCTACAGTAACCTGTCGCCCGAATGCCGGCGATAAGGGTCCTGTCGCCCTTCACTGTGCGACAAGGTTACTGTTAGCACTTCTTCTCGCCCTTTTGGCCGGCGATAAGGCCTTATCGCCCTATAGAGGGGCGATTGGGCGACTAGTCTTGCAAATTTCTAAAACGTGCGGCTATTAATAAAAATATAATAAAAAAATCGATAAAAATAAAAAAAGAGGCTGGAACTGTTGCTGCTGCCGCGCGGGACGGGAGGGAGGGTACTCCATAGTACGTTTCAACGAGCACGGCAACGTACTCAGCAAGGACGGACAGACGGAGCCGCCGGGGCCATTCGCTCCGGCCGCGCCACCCGGCATCGCCCAGCGGCGGTGGGGCAGCCGGCGCATGGGACGCGGGGTCGCCGTCGCACGCGAGTATGACCGCGCACAGCCCAACCTGCCCACGTGGGAGAGCAGCAGTCGCGCGTCATTCAAAGCTGGATAGGGATGCACCGAGCGCACGGGGCCCATGCTGTGCCATGCATGCAGTAGCTGCGATGCGGCCTGATATGATATGAGGGGAGGGGTGAAATTTCGCGGGAACAGGGGTGTGCGACACGTTACGCGCGCATAGCGGCCGATCCCACGACCGTACTACAACGAGTCGGGTACTCGGGTGAGCGGTTCGCCGGTTGCTGATGGGTGCGTGCGTCGCCGCCGCTGCAGTGCAGGCCGGGAGGGACCTTGTCAGCGCATGAGCGTCTCTTAACTCTCTGGATCTGGAGGTGTCCCTCCGAGCGCGGCTAGCTGCCCTCGCGGCGTTCAACTCTCGACAGCGACCAACGACGACGCGTCAACGTTCCAGGCACTGTAACACTGTCTGTTTCGTCGCCGCGGCGCATGCACGATACACTGTTCGAAGTTGTCTTACCTGTTCTCCCTCACAAGGCACGGATCGAAAAGAAAAGTCCAACCAGCCTTCCCTACTGGAAGGATGTCCTTGCAAGCCTGATGTGGCGCGAGGCTCTCGATCATTCCGGTGGCGGTGGCGACGGCCGAACGGTGTCCAGAAGGTCACACGGCAACTTGCGCAACTTGCCGTGCGCACGGCGAGAAATGCTCTGGGGTCGCGCTACCACCCCCACTCAGACTCGGGCAAGTTGGAAGAGACTTGGGATGCCGCCATGCCGGTGCTGCATGGGACGATGCCTTTGGCCCTTGGCCTATTTTGAGCAACAATCATGACCGTGAACACGCGATCAGATTTAGCAGGGCTTGCGCCGACACCGAAAGAGCAACCGAGTTTGCGCCTCGAAAGCAGACACCAGAGAGTGGTGACACTGGCTAGCAGGAAAGCAACGTCCAGGCTCCGGCAGTACTTCCATTATTGGATTTCAAATTGGACGCCTTAATCCAGAAGTCGGGCGTTATTTGAGTATGACAGGGCCATCGGCTTAGCCATACATCAAGCGGCAAGCGAATTAAAAAAGGACGAACCCAACATGGTGCACGAAAGAAATCACATGGCGTAAAGAATGTCACGGATAGTCGTGTCGAACTTCAAACAAAGACGTCTATACACGAGCGTTCACCTAAAAGACGATTTTAGCACCATCCATAAGTCAGAAAAAAAAAAGCACGTTCAGCTCAACAACCTCTGTCCGCATACCATTGGAATCTTATAAAAAAAAAGCGACAATCTTTACGTGCTGCACTACATCAACATTATAAATAGCTTACTCTACAAAAACTATGGGGCAAATTAAAGCTAGTATCTACTATGCCAGGGAAAGCGCACAATGAAGGGTCACCATTAAAACTATAACATGAAAGGAAGAGTTCCTGTGCCAAAAGTGAGCCAAAACACCCTTGAACCAACCAAAATACACTCCCAGCAAAGGTCAAAACTAAAACTTAGCAGCTCGACCTTTTAGAAATGAAACAAAACTAGCACCAAATATTCTGTCCATGTAAAAAGCAACATGAAGTCCTAGAGTGGCCCAACAAGCTTTCGGGTATTAACTAAAAATATCAGAGAATTACCAAAATCCTCAATATTAACTAAAAAATATCAAACTCGTCCAGTCATTCAAAATCCTCAATATCAACTAAATATATCACAGCATTACCATAATCAATAAAATAAGGCCCAAGCATAGTAAACCTGATACAATGCTCATACCGAGGGGTATGTAACACTGCACACACGCTTTCATGTGCCATCAGATATGCAAGTGATAACCTAAATTCATGAACTGAGCATCAATTTCATCAATATCCTCATCAATATCCTCGGATGCAACAGGCGAAAGCCCAATACAATTTAAAAGTCAAATCATCTTCTGGTTCAGTTGTTCCATATGTTAGAATAAAACTTTGTGGTGCCGGTTTTTCCTTTCGTTTTATCTTTAGCCAACATTAAGAGTGTCTTGACATTAATGACTGCAAGCACCCTACGCATGCATACCAATTGTTTCAAATATCTACGGGTTATTAACATTTGATCAGAATCATGTTAGCTACTGTACAAACCTCAGTCTAAGCCGCACCAACCAAACAACTGGTAAGAAGGATTTGCTTTAGAAGACAAAAGATAGCCACTTCTTTTTGCTGAAGCGTGGATCATATCATCCTGAGCAACATAAAAAGCTTGTGCACATGGTGCTAATCTGCCAATAATTCAAATTCATATTAACAAAGTGTATACATCAGCAAAGTGTGAACAAAGTAGAATAACTAAACAGGTATCACTACACAGCAAGCGCATGCCAATCTGCATGACATGTAGTCAGTTCACATTATCCGAAGCATTATAGATCAAGCTTCTGCCCATATCCAAATCCAAATTCAATTCTTTGATTGTATTATTATTTTCCAGTAAATGAATAGTGTAAGGTATATTCTATATTCAATAATGTATTGTGTTAACGAATTCTGTGACAAGGGTACATATACAATAGAAAAAGAACTCAGAACATCAGAACTCCCACTAATCAGAACAAAAACTAATGCGGAAACTTTCACAAAACAAATAATCCTTATCAGTTTTATAACTCATACAAATTTGTAATAGCAAACATTACCAGATAACTAGCAGCTACTAAGCCTGAATGCAGCTGCATCAAGGAAACAGCTCAGGAATCCTCAACTCAGATCAACTGCCACATAAACACACAGAATATTAAACAGCATCATATAAGCACACTTCTATAACATGAGATGGGCACTTGAAAATAGAAACACAGAAGCGAGAAATTTCTCAGGCTAGTGGTTGATGGCTTTCTTTGCTCTCAGAGATTCAAGGGCCTTCTCACGAAGCTCGATTTCAAGTTTCTTAGGATCAGACTCCTCTCTGCTTGTGTGTGAATCTCTTTTCCTAACAACAGCGTCTGAATCAGAACCCTGTTCCTTCTCATGATCCGAAGGCGGGGTGACAGTATCAATGTGCTTCTTTTTTTGTTTGCTGGCATGGCGTTCTGCCCTTCTGCGGTGCCGCTCTTCACGTCTTTGGCGCCTTTCCTCTTTTCGCAGCTTCTTTTCTTCCTTCCTCCTCCTCTTAGCCTCTTTGTCCTCTAATTCAGAATCAGATTCAGAGCTATCATCATTGTGTTTATTATGCTTACGGGGCTTCTTATGCTTTCGCCTCTCCGAATGGGATCTGTGTCTCTCAGGTTCTTCGGAGCCTGAGCTACCAGAATCAATGTGACTGTTACCGTCTGTTCTTTTCTTGGGTTTTTTAACAGGGCTTCCATCTTCCGATAGGGAGTCCTCACGCTCTTTTCCACGAGAGTTATCAGGAGAATCAGTCTGGTGCTTCATTTTTCTGCCAGCAAGCTCATCCTCTGATAATTCCGAAATTGGCTCGAGCTGTTTCTTCTGGTTGCCACTGGAGAATGGAAAACAAAGTTACAAAATTGTCGATGTGATGCTTTCTTGATAGATAGCTATGAAACACATACGTATTCATCTCATCATTCGATCACAGAATCACATGATATTTACCGATTGATAACACCATAGTTATGGGTGCAAATGCAGTCCTAAATAAAACTTGTTGACAAGAAAAGGTCTACAAACACATCCGTGGTCTTAACTGTCCCTAGCAGTATTCAGTTTCAAATTTTCAAATAAGAGTACATATAAAGGTGCTGCAGCTTAGAAATAAAACAGTGATACAAAGTGGTTCCTACAAATAAGAGTACATACCATTGGAAGCATCTAGTCAATCTTGCAAATATAACGTGTCTCGAGAACTAAACGCAGTTTCAGAAAACAGAATCTAACCTGTCTCGTGACATGAATGGAGACTTCTCTCCAGGGCTTGAGTCATCGTCGACTTTCTTAGCATGCAGATCTGCCGAGAAATCCTTGGTTTTCCTACGTGCTGAATTAGCTTTCCGCGAATTCTCTCTGAATGTGAAAACAATTAACGTTAATTTAAGAAAATGCAATGCAAACGATTTTGCCAGAACAAGATAAAGTATGGCGCCCAACCTGGCACGGCTGCCTTCCTCCTCATCTGCACTTGTATCTGTGCTGTCCTTGGTAGGAATATGTTTCCGAGGGCTCTTGAAAGAACTGCCCACAAGAAAAATAAGATCTTTAAATATATGAAAAAAAGCATTGGGGTGCAAACAGTTTCTGATTAGATATGAGAAAGAGCATAAGGTAATATTGGCCACAAGGGAACAGTCTATGATGCATGTCTCCAAATGAAACCATGCCTATTACCTTTCAAGCACTCGGTCTTTGTTGGAGGGCGCACCATTTGTTCCTTTCTCGATGTCGCTACTCAAACTCCTGCGAGAATGATCTGGACTCTTGCTATTGTATGGACTGATACTCCTGCACGCAATCAAATTTAGAGGCAAATTCGAATAAGAGGAGCAGAAAGAAAGTATGTTGGTACCTCCTCCGCTGTGGAGAGGGATTCCGATTTGCAGAACGACTTTTTGGCGAAATTGGTGATCTCCTGCGGCGTTTCGGTGACCTCATCAGCGGTGAGCGGTGAGGTGATGGGGACCGACGCCGCACTGGAGACCTAGACTGTGGCCTGCGTCTCCCAGGAGATGGGGACCGTGGCCTGCGGCTTCCTGGGGACGGGGACCGCGGCCTGCGGCTTCCTGGGGATGGAGACCGCGGCCTGCGGCTTCCTGGGGATGGGGACCACGGCCTGCGCCTTGCTGGAGATGGGGATCTTGGCCTGCGCCTTACTGGAGATGGGGATCTTGGCCTGCGCCTTACTGGAGATGGGGATGGACGCCTGGCTGGTGAATATCTGCGTCGAACAGGAGATCTTCGACGTGATGGAGATGGTGACCTCCTTGGTGCACGAGCTGGAGAACGACGACGCAGGGGAGAAGGTGACCTCCGCAACCCAGATGATGGTGATTTTCTGCGACCACGAGGAGATCTCCGGCGAGAAGACGGGGATGGATATCTCGGCAACGAAGGTGACCCTCTCCTGGAATAAGGTGATCTCCGTCTAGAAACTGAAGGAGTACTTCTTGGAGAATGCCTTCGAGGAGAAATTGAACGCCTAGGTGAAGTCGAACGCCGTGATGATCTCTGGTGTCTATCAATTGAGGGTGAACGCCTGTAAGGAGATCTAGAACGCCTTCTGGGAGAAATAGATCTCTTCCTACCACGGGGCGACAATGATGTGCTCCTGGATCTGTGATCTTCCCTGGAAAAAAAGAGGGAAACTCCCATGAGTAACTTGATTATGTGTCTTTTGCAGCCAATTGTCTACTTTCCACACAATAACTAAGCAGAACTCTGGTGTACCATAGTACCACAACCATAACCATATTAATTTAGCATGTATATTTCAAAGGAAAACGAAGGTAAAAAGTATGGATAGTAAAACTCCACATAATCAGCAAACAAGGTTACAAGACACATGCACATGATCATCAAACACCAGAGAATGTCATAGAAATAAAGTTAAACTGATGCTAGTCAGGGCATATTGGTAAGAAAGATTATGTCCATCCAGCATTTGGTATGAAACAGATAGGTGCTCCACAATAACCCAAAGTTCCTTGAATTAGAGGATTGCAGCATCCCAAATACAGAACCAAGTCCCTAGTTGTTTGATTCAACGACAGGTAATCTATGAGATATCAATGTCTCAATTTGGTGGTTGTCGAATCCAGAAGGGGCATTTTCCTTGAGGACACAAAGATCAGCTGTCTAGTAATAAGTACTTCTATACTTGGACGAGTCAAAAACCACCATACAATTACCACTCCTTAACTAGGACACTTAAGAAAAAATACATCAGCATAAGAGAAGACGTCATAATGTTTTATCTACACTACAGTACCACATATTATCAGATTTCAGATCCAGGCTATCATATATTGAGCAAATCCACCTAATAAAATTTGTATCTTGCATGTGTGTAAAAAAAAACAGTTTACTGAAAGGCGTGGAAGTGTCAGTCAAAAAAAAAACAGTTAACTGTTTAAAGAGAGGAATAATCTGCAATCCCAACAAACATACGGCGACACATAAAAATTGATGTTTCATGGTTACAGAAATAAAACGCTGATAATGCAGAGTCTATGAATATAAATAAATATCTGTGTTAACCAAATATGGCAGATAGTGAATTCATCTAATGTCATGAATCAGATAAATGGTGCTTAAAGAGTTCAGGGTACTCCAAGAAATCAACAACTTACCGGTTCTTTGTTCTTGAGCTGCGTTTAAAATCTAATTCCTTTTCTTCCTCAGCATTAACATTGACATTATTTAAAGCAGAGCCAACCCCATAGGATCTCGAGTTATTAGCATCTCCATCCTACAGTAGTTGAGGTAAAGAACGATATGAACCGAAATAATTGGAGAAGCTATCTGAATGTCATCAGAAACAAAGATGTCACAACATAACCCTGAAGTTAAGGTTACAAAAAAATGGCTGAAATGCTATATAACTCACCAGCATCTTGCGCTTCTCCAGTTCTGAGTCCCTTCCATCTTTTTCACGCTTCTTCTGGATCTCCAGTGCAATTCTATCATCCTCCGCCTGCAATATTTTTAAACATCACAAAAATATTCTGTTTTCACCAAACAAATAAATCCAAAAGTGGCATAACTCAGAATATTTGACTGTCTTTCAAAATTCAGATTTAATGAATGGACATAAGTGTACTAAAATGATCCTTGGGAAAATATATTATACGCCCCGCCATATAAATGACAAATCCACTGTTGTATGCACAAGGAGCAAAACCAATTACAACATCCAATAGTAACTCATGATGATCTGAATTATACTTGAAAACTGTGCATCCAAGTATGGCTGAAGTACACTACAAGTAGTATAATTGCATTCAAGCGAACCTTTCTTTGCTGAATCTCAGCCTCTTTTGCATCTAGAAACTGTTGAGGCACTCCACTGGCATTCTGCTGCGCGCTAAGGAGGAGGCTCCACAGCTCCTTCATGAACTTGACTGTGTTCTTTTCCATGAACCCTGTCAGCTGGATCTGAATCTTCTTCCCATCCGCCGCCTGCACAAGGAAAAAAAATGATAACTCCATGAGCACCTGCTATCATCTGTTGAGTAAACACACTAATTTTAAACAACGACAAGGCACAAGATAACATACTGATCCCAAATTCTGGTAACATTAACAAAAATAAAATCCAATACAATAGCTGAGCAAAATAGAAACTTTTAATATACATTCGATGCAACGGGCAGAAAAGTATTAAATATACTCCCAATTCTTTAAAAAAAAAACCCTTGAAATAGGCGGAAATATAACTTCCAGAAACATAGAAGCTCTCTATCAGGCACAGACAAATGTTACAAAACACAAGGGGCATTGTTTGGCAATTCTATTAACAGTTCCCAGGTTAACCAAATCCACAGGAATGGCTAGGTTCCGAGTCTTAATAAGATATCCAAAAACAACCCCATGTTGGTTCTCATATAGAATACCAACAGTATTTCAGCTTAGGTCCTGACCTGGGCAACGAAATAGTTGCTTTATGACCTACATTTCAATCTAATTTGGCTAAGGGCTTTGTTTAGGTGAACACTGATTTGCCACACATTCTCGCCTAAGAGGTCCAGACCTTAGGCAAAGTGTGGAAAAAGATCAGTCTATGCAAAGTGGACCGAAGAGGCTAAGTAAGAAATTTATGGCAACAACCAAACACAGACTACAACAATTGCCGCTGTGTTCATAAGCATGGCAATATTAGTGTCCAGTCCAAGCAGGTCCTCAAATAACCTAACCAAGGCTAGGCATATCCTACATGTACTAAGTAGCTTTCAAACAAGCTCATTCAATAAATTTTGTTTTTCCCTATGCACCTGTGCACACAAAATTGAACAAGGTCATAAAAATAAGCGGTAAGCCGTATCATAAGTAGGAAGCTCACCTTCTCTTCAAGCAAGCCATAGATGAAATTTATGAGCACCTCGTCCTCGAAACCGAGGAGCTCAGTTACCCGCTTGGCTATCCAGGGCTTCATCACGTCCATCTTGACCTTGGACATGTCCACCTATGACCAACTCATTACAATTTACAAATACCAGAATTAGAGTAAGCATTGGAATAATGGTGAGCAGAAAGACAGTTAGATATTGACTAAAGCTCCATGGAGATATGAAGCTCCTGAACGAAGAAACTAACAAGGTGGTCAAGCTCCGGCGGGAACTTCTGCGACTTGAGCAACTTGGCCTGCTTGTTCGAGAAGCGCGTGTCCTGGTCGGCAGACGTCCCCTGCAATAAAAACAACGGTGAATCAGCGCGGCCATATCTCGGTCACAGATCCGACGAGCCCGAACAACAAGACGAGACGCAGCGCTAAGTAGATAGATGAGGACAGCGACTTGGCCAGCGTACCCGGAAGAAGCCGCCCGACATCTTCGCCTCCGCCGCCGCCGCTGCCGGGGAAGGAGGCGGGGAGCGTCGCGGGTGACTAGGGTTCGAAGGCGCACTCTTGTGCCGCTTGGGTAGGCGACGACGACGAGGTAAGGGATTGCAGCGGAGAGGAGGGCCACGCCAATTCTAAGGGCCTAGCCCGATCCGAATGAGCCACTCTACACGGGCCGCATTGTTGTGGGCTTTTATATACTGCGTGGCCTTTTTTTAGTTTGTAGCTGATGCGTGGCCTTTTCAGAGTCCAACAGTGACAACCGTCATAACAAATCGCCTGAGATGAAGTGGCAAGTGCAAGTGCAAATTGCTAAGGCTGACTTCAACAGGAAGTTGCACTTTCTAGATGCAAACCCGCGTTTGCCTAGACTGCGATTCCATCACTGCGCACCAGCTCCAACAGCTGCAACGCATTTCTTCGGCCCTCCCTCGCTCGCTCCACTCAGTCTCTCTTTCTCGCCCGTCTCGCCGCCGAATGTTGAAGCTCGTCGCGCCGCCACTACAAACCATCTCAACCCGACCTAAGCACAGAAATGGATGCGCCTTGACGTCCTCTCTCACCCAAAAGAAACCTGAACCCAAACCGTTGAGTGTGTAGAGAGTAATCGAAGTTTTTCTCCGACGACCTCGCCGCCGGACACCGTCGACATCGCCGTCGATTCCGCCCATTTCAGTCAGCAATTTCTCCATTCCTCTCAATGGCGTATTCCTCATCTGCTTACGCACCTCCTGACCGCAGCTCGCCCGCGCCCCGCGCCATCCGCCGCAGTGCGTCGCTTACTGTCGCCCGCGCCCGCTCGCCCGTGCCGCGCGCCGCCGTGCTGGCGCTCCCCTGCTCCCACCTCCCATCGCCTGCTCCGCCGCGCCCCGCGCGCGCGCCGAGGTCGCGCTCGTCTGCTCCGCCCATCACCGCGCGCACACGCCGCCGCGCGGCGCGCTCCCTTGCATTTGCAGGCCGGCGTTCTCGTCGCTGCGGTCGGGGCCGCGCCTCGGCCGCGGCGTCCTTCTTCCTCCCCTCGCGGTGAGCAGCGGGGTCTTCCACCTCCGGCGCGGCGCCACGCTTCGACGAGGACGAGGCCGCGCAGCCGCTCGCGGAGGACGGGGCCCTACGGCGGCGGGACGGCGTCCAATCGGCCCCGCGTATCTCGCCGCTCATCTTCTCCTCGCCTCGTCGCCGCGCGCAGCTCGCCGTCCGGCGTGTCGCGGAGGACGGGCCCCACGGCGGCGGGAAGCGGGTGCGCTCGGCGCTGTGCCTCGCCGCCCCTGCGAACGGCGACGCGGCTGAGCGGCAACGCGCGGAGCTCGCCTCCCGCGCCGCTGCCGAGCTCGGGCCGCGCCGCGCCGTCGTCCTCTGCGCCGTGCTTGCCCCCGCCTGCACGCACGCGCCACCGCGCGCTGCGCTCGCCCGCGCCGCGTCCCCAGAGTCCCCTCCTCGCCCTACGCCGCCGCGCGCGCTGGCACAATCAGAGTGTCGCTGCGCGTGGCCGCCGCCCCGACGAGCGCTCCCGCCTCGCCCCCGCCGCGCCGCCTTCGCCGCGCCGTGCCGCGCTTGCATCGCCGCCCTTCTCCGCGCTTGCCTACGCGCGCGCCCGCGACGCCCCAGCCGTGCTTCTCCGCGCTCACCCCCGCCGCGAACCTGGATGGAGGGACCGCCGTGGTGCGTGGCGCGCGAGACCGACGAGGCGCGCCGTCGTCCAGCCCGCCTACGCTGTGGCCGCCCTCGTCCGCGGCTCCGCCATTCCTCCTCCCCCGGCCACCCCGTCGCCAGCTCCTCCAGCCATTCCTCTCGCCCACAGCCGTGCGAGAATGCGTTTGAGGAGAGAGACGATGTAATTTTGCATCTTCTCTCTCCTCAAACGCAAACTGCCCAGCGTCTTTGCCTGTCCTGTTGGAGGTCGGTTTGGTGACGCATTGGCCGGTTGGAGAGGTATATATGCGTTTGCCTCAGTAGATGCGTCGCCTGTTGAAGTTAGTCTAAGATAATAGGAGATGCAGTATGCCAGTATACACAAGCCTGTGACTGAATGAGGTATTTGCAAGTTGCATGCGGATGCAGCCTATCTCCAGGGTTTAGGGTAAAGGCGTTAGAGCCTTTTTTTGTCGAGATGACCAATGCGATGGTATTCCCCCCAATGTAACAGATGCTGAAGCGTTGGAAGCAATGACGTATGTGGATGCTCTAACCCTCGCTGAAAATTATCAAAAGATGAATTCGGCCAAAACGGCTTTAGGCTGTTTAAATTTTATCAAGAATATAAGTGCTCTTGAGTGTGTTCATTTTCAGGGGTCTAAATTTAGAGGGGTCCACCAAAAAGAATCTTACCAGTTATATGTACTAAACAAAGTCAAATTATAAAACTAATTTCAGAACCTCCGTCTAATTCGCGAGACGAATCTAACGAGGGTAATTATGTTGCGATTAAAAGATGGTTACTGTAGCATCACTGTATCAAAAATAGATTAATTAGGCTCATTAGATTCGTCTCATAATTAACACCTATCTGTCAAAAAGGTTTTGTTATTAAACTAATCAAAATATTTTTAAATGTAAAGATTCTTTTTGATGTTACAGTGCTAAAGTTTAGAGGGCAGGAAACGAACAGGGAGATGATTTTTCATGACTCAAGGAAATGTACAAATGTTTGATAGTGTGCAGTTCCTGAATTAAGGGAGATAATCTAGCATAAATCTCATAGTTTAACAAAGGTGGCCGGCACATTCGAAGCATTTTTTAAAGGTAAATTCGATTGTATCCAACAAATGAAAGTGTTCATGCCTCTACATCAATGATGTATTTGGCCAACTATCACAAAGTTTGTGTCTATGGATGGGACTCTGTCTCTGAAATAGCTCACACTAGTTGTTACCAAAACATGACAGCCAAAATCGTAATGGAGATAAAACAAACAACTCATCATCTTATAAAAAAGCTTAATCTATTGTTAAACCTCCATCCTTGCTTCACGAAGATGTTCATAGTCAACGCTTCCAAAGAGGTGGCATGCATTTGCGTTTAACGCCGATTCTCCTCCATCTCTATGTATGGCACTATGGCTACAGGCTTCTCCCCCATATTTTACTCCGTGCAAACATAGATGCCAATAATTACTAGCAGAAATTGCCTTCCTCTCGAACAGAAAGAAGCTGTGTCATTTGGTCAGTCTGCATGCATTGCATTATCCACTAAAAGAGATTCATGTTGTGACATCCTTTGAAATGGCCCAGCCGTGACAAATAAAAAATGAGCCTTTTTGTTAGAAAAGAGAATCAATATCTAATTTAGGGCTGATGAAGCAAATCAAGGACATGACTTCGGTAAACCTATTACTTCATCCGTCCTGAAATGTAAGTATTTACAGAGTCAAAGTCATTCTCAACTTTGACCTTTAATATATAACTAGTATGGCTGCCCGCGCAATTGCGCGGCTAGATATACTAATACTATTTAAAATATTTTTATATTATTGTAGAAGTTTAACATAGTTTATTGTTATTAACTATTTTATAATCTATATTTATAAAATGTAGAAAATAGATTGTAGAATTTCTCATCGTTCCTCAATTTGAGTGGGAGATGAGTCATCATTTATCTAATAATATATTTGATTTTATTTTAGAAGAGAGGTTGGTAAACATGGCATGCTAAATAACTAAGATATCTCATGGTAGGAAAAAAAAGAACGTGTCGTGCAACAAATAAATCTTTCAAAGGAAATGTGGCATGCTAAAAATAAGATATAATGTGCCATTCTAGCTAGACATATATCATGGTGTATTTTTATAACGGTGTATTTAGAAATCAAGATTAAGTGTTTATTCGATATTTTTATTATTCCAAAATTTAGCTATTTGCTCATAATGGTATGGTTGGTAAATTAAAAATAAGAATTAAGGATATTTAGCTATTTTTTATAATCCAATTTTTTTGGACTTGTAAGGGCATGGAGGGTAATTTAGAAATAGGTGTGAAGGATATTTTTTTGTTATTTTTATTATTCTGAATTTAGCTATTTTTTGACTCATAATGGCATAGTGGGTAATTTAGAAATAGGTGTGAAGGGTATTTTTGGCTATTTTTATTATTTCTAATTTAGATATTTTATAAATATTTTTAGGAGGTTTTCTGACTAATTGTTTCATAATGGCAGTGGTGGGTAATTTTCTTTTCTTATTTTCTCGAATTAGCGTGGGAATTTCTAGTATTTTAGAATTAACGTGGTAATTTCTAGGCCTTGAGAGCGAACGTGGTGGCTTCTTTTCTTGGTCAATTATATTAAAATTAACGTGGTAATTTTTAGGCCTTGAGAGCGAACGTGGTGGCTTCTTTTCTTAGTCAATTATATATATAATAGATAGATAAATATATAGTTCATATTGATAATATGATAATAATGCTACTAGATTCATCATAAAATCATCAACAATAATATGTAACCCTTTATATTTATTTATACATGTATAACATTGGTCGCGGATGATAAAGTTTCACTTTACCACACCCAAAACGCACAACAACACAAAAGTTGTCCAATCAGTTTTCAAGCTAAATGGATTTATGGAAAACATCTCTGCATGTGTTGCACAAAAACAAAGGGGTAATAATAAATCACCATTTCCTTTAGGTTTACCTTATGATAGTCAGAAACTTTGGGGATCTCTGCCACTCAATTGTCAACGGGCCTCGGTTGTGGTAGGTTATTATCCGGCATTTTGGATTTTCCTTGAGAGCCTGTGCACAACAAAATTGAGGCAACTTCGTTTAGCCATTTGGGTATAATAACTGAACAAAATTAACCCAAGTTTATTGACCTCAATTTGAAATCAAGATATATAGCTACTGTCAGGAAATGCAAGTGCACCAGCATTTCCCCCCATAAAATAGCGAATACGTCAGCTTGGCTTGTGCGCGAACCGTAAAGCTTACTTGTAACCAAGGAGGAAATGATGCAGGAAAACGGAGATCTCTAGCTTTGCAAGACCATTCCCGGGGCACAGTTTGGTACCGAGTCCAAAAGGCAGGAATGTCTCGGGTTTTGGCAAATAACCCTGCAAACAATTTTCCATAATAAAAAATGAAAATTCAGTTCTGGTTCAGTAACGATAACTTCAGCATGCCATCTGATGGGCAGCAAGTATCCAGCCAAAATGAGGATACTCTGCCACTTGAAATTGTTCCTACCTCCCATCTTGATGGGTTGAACTTCCTGGGATCGGGATAAACTTCAGGATCCATGTGCACGCTTCTGCTGCATAGCTGAACCTTCCAACCCTTCGGTATCAAGTAGCCTATAGCCATGATTAGTGTTATTATTCCCAGGTTTTATTAGCTCAAATATAAAAAATTATAAGTCATGTTCCAATTTTTTTAGTAATAAAATAACTCATAATAAAATATATGGTAATTTTACAAATATTTTGAATAAGACAAATGGTCAAAGATAACTCAAAAAGTCAAAGAGGTAAACAATTTAAAAACGGAGGGAGTGTCGAGATGTTCACTAGAGGAAAGAGGTCATGACTCGTGAGGTTTCCGATGCTCACCGTTTACAGAGACGTCCTTTGTCGCCTCACGGAATGAGACGAATGAGATGTTGACGAAGCGAAGCGTAGTCATCGATGACCTTGAGATTATTTTTGTTTTTCGTGTGAAATTCTCAAGGTAAATGTTGTTTGCATCTATGAGTATGTTAAGATCAAAGATTTTTTTTTTTTGAATGGTAAGATCAAAGATTTACCTCAGGGTTAGCCCTTTCTGCGTTGCTGGAATGCTTTGCACGATCTCTTCTTGCTCGGCCTGAAAACACACCAAACGAAGTGTCTGCTGAAAGACTGAAAGACTCCACATTTACGAGGAACCTCTTTTCCTGTTTTTGTTACAGATAGAATATACCAAGCAAAGATCATTGTATTATACCTTTGCCCTGGCAAAAACCTCCGGGTTTTCTTGCAGAAACAGCGTAGCCCACATGGTGATATGGCCGGAGGACTCGTGTCCTGCGTTCAGGTACAGGATGAGGATGTCTATTATTTGCTCGTCACTCAGTCGCCTACCATGCTCGTCCTCCACCTCGATCAAACGGTCCATCTGTGAACACCAGAATTTGGTAATGTCCCTGCTCGACCTAGAAAGCCCTTTCGCCGCCGCCGCCCTCCTCTCGTCCAGGACACCTTGCAACACCGACACCAGCTTCTTGCGAGCCTGAACTTTCAGTGCACTTCGTTAACACATAGCGTATCGATGTCCATCGAGTTTGCTACCAAGATCGAAGATGAAGATGCAGCCATATGGGTCACCTTGAGTGCCTTGTGGAAGGTGAAGCCGGGAAGGTTAATGGACACGGCTCTTATCCCGCGGTTGAGATCGGTGTAGCTCCGCCCGAGCGCCGCCATGGTGGCGTCATCGGCGGCGCTCATGAATATCTGCACGATGATCTTGAACGTCATCTGGCGCAGCTCGGTGAGGAACTCGACCTCGCCGGCCTCGGACAGCCGGCGCAGCGTGGCGACGACGGTGCGGTCGATGAAGCCCAGGTACGTGGTGAGCGCATAGAAGCCGTTGATGGGCGCGGCCGTGAGCTTCCGCAGCCTGATGTGCTCCTGGTGGGACAGGTTCATGAAGGAGTACCTGCCCTGAGCGTGACCGTGGACTTGGGCCACCCGTCCACGAAGCTGTCGTCGTCCATCAGCACACGCTTGCAAGCGCCCGGCGAGGTGATCAGAATCACGGGACTGCTGAACATAAAAGCTCTGTATATGCCAGTTCGGCCGAACCTACGTATCAAAAAAACTTTGTCGTCAAAATCCGGGCACGTGCTTCTCACAACATCTGGCTCAGCTTTTCCGCACAAAATTGTGCAAGCTGCCTAGCTTCCAGCACTACCCTCTCAAAGTGAATTTATCTCACCGTTGGATGAAGGAACCGATGAAGGCGTCCGGCTTGCCGGACTTGAACGACCAGAGGAAGGACAACATGGCGCCGACGACAGGCCACCCCATGTCTCCTGGCGGCAGCCGTGCTCGCCTGTCTGCACCGAGCGAGGCCTCCCTGGCCCACCGGTGCGCCATCCGCATGACGATGTCCCTTCTGGTTTCTTTAAGTTTTTTGATACCTTGCACCCTTGGTTCCGAACACGATGCATATAGGTCAGATCCATGCTCTCTGACGTAATCAAAAGATACCAATGCAGATGCTAAGACCCTGATCACAATTAGCATTTAGCAAGGACGGCGTCATCTGAATGCTATCGTCACGTGTCCATTAGTCTGTATCCATTGGTCTGTTCATCCGTTCAATCCACCTGTCTCATACTCTCATAGCCGGCTGCCTGGCCTGCTTGTTTATGTTCCTGCCGGCGAAAGTGGGGAATACATTGCACGGATCAGGGCTGTTGAATAAAAAACTTTGTGCAAGGGTCTCTCTTCCTCGCCCGGGCTGTTCATGCTCCAGCTGGAGCATGCAACAATTATAATTCACATGAACAGAGACGCTGTCGTAAGCGGAAAAGGTCATGAAAAAAAATAAAACTCCGCGCAGAAAATGATGTGCTTGGGTCTCTGCAACTCGTGCCACCACCTATGTCATAAAAATCCAAGGTTAGCCTTGCCACTCTTGTTGCAAGAAAATTGATCGACTAACTTTAGGTCTGTGACAAGCAAGAATGTAGCTAAAGGAAAGCTATGGCTGAAATCAAACACATGCTGAAGGAATTGTGGCTGTTTAAGTTTTACCATGTCAAACTTAGGCGAATCCAAACATGTTCTTATTATAAGAGCTTCTTAATCATGTACACAACATTCAATAAGTGGCATATCCGTCTGGTATAGTGATTCTAGATGGTGGAATTTGCGGCTCTTTCAAGGTTACTTGTCTCCCATCTGGAGTTTGAGTTGTATGGGTTGATTTTGTAATCAAGGGATGTAATATGCTTTAACATCAATGAAATTCCCTTTTTGAAAAAAAAAACACTCAATAGGTGGATCCGTGGCCATTGTATAGTCTCATTAAAAATATAGAACTACTTAATATATTTGATGCAAAGGTTCTCGTATAAAATACCAATAGTATTTAAACTTAGGTCTCTCCTCAAGAAAAGAAACTTAGGTCCTGACATGGGCAATAAAATAGTTGCTTTGTGAGCTACATTCCAATCTGTTTTGACTAAGTGCTTATTTAGGTGACAATTAATTAGCCACATATTCTCGTCTGCGGCATCCAAACCTTAGGTAAAGTGTGGCAAAATAAAACTGTCTATGTCAAGTGGCCCGTAAAGGCGGAAAGTTGTGGCATCAACCAAACACTGCCTACCACAATTGTGGTCATGTGCTTACACATGGCAGGCTTAGTATGGATGTTTGTAATCTTCCCGTCATCTAAAAAAATGTACTTAGCCCCTTGAACTAATCAGTACCGCCTAAATGGTCTCCTAGTGTGGTTTTGGAGGTGGGTTTGCCACCACGACGATTACAAGGTCGCTGTCATTAACTCCATAACATAATCAATCGGTCATTGTTACAATTTATAGGAAAAAAAGGGCTAGAATGGATGTTTCCCATTCAAAATTTCAAATTATGTTTTTATAATATTTTGGAAAGTTTCTTTCAGCACTAGAGAAATTATAGTTTCAACAAAACAAGTTTGGTCTTTAACCTTATTGCCCAATTTTTATGTTAGACTTTGATCCAAGATATCATTGCATATGTAAATGCTAAAGTTTGATTTTAACCATTTTAACATCTCTTGACTCTATTAAGGCCATGTCATCGGCCACGTGGTCGCCACAGTGGTGAAAACCATATGGCCGCTAAATGGGATGGTATGCTCCAATGTAACAAATATTTAAGTGTTGGACTTGGAAGCAATTGTTGTAACACGCTGTCGGCAGGGGAAAACAACACACTAAAGTAGACAAGAGGCGAGACACAATGTAGGGTGGAGCCTTCTCTTTATTATTCTGAATAAACTTGTGTAATTACATCATGGGGTGCTCCACTATTTATACTCGGGGTAGGGGGTCTCCTTTCCTACTAGGAGAGATAGTCCTTTGGTAAATTGCCAACATATGGAGTAGGACTAGGATAGGTTCTCCTAGAACTTCCCTTCCTCCTCTGTCAAGTATTACTGTTATAACACTCCCCCTTGGGCATTTTACGACGACACACATGTCTCATTAAAAACTCCTTCATAAAAACCCAGTGGGAAAAAATGGAGAAAAGAGTACATGGTACCGTTGCTTCATATTGCACACATTGCCTCGTTAAAAACATCTTCTTGAGAAACTTTCGGGTAAAAACTCAATGAGGGAAAAAGAGTACAATGTTTAATTCTTCTAGAATTCACTAAGTTGTCTTCTAGACTCAGTGATAGGGATTATGTGCTCAGGAAAGTTCTCCCCCTGATCTGCACACTTATAAGCCTTCTCATATCTTCGTGTATGAGTCATCGAAATCTCTTCATTCTGATGCATTTCATGCATAATGAGAATTTTGGTGTAAGGTGTTCCATGACCTTTGACTTGGTATGTCCCATTTGTATTTGTGTAATACAAGCTGTATTATCTTCAAGATAATCTTTGGGGTTTCATTCTCAAATGATCTGTATCTATAGTCTCTCAAGGTTCAAGACAAGATTATGATCATGTTATTCCATTTCATCCAAGTGCATTCTTGGGATGTCACATGCTGGCGACAATAATGTTCATCCTTCAGGATCAGAACAATTCTTCAATCAATCTTGATTCTCTATGGGGGATAATAACCATTAATATTACCTTTCGTGGTAATGTAGGAAATCATCATTCTTGTGCTAGCTCGTACTTTCTGAGTACACATACCTCTAAGGTATGATGATTCCCATATAGTCGGGTCTATACTCTCTTCTGGGATAGATAGTGTTTTTCAAGATTCGATTGACAAGTCATTTCATGACTTATTCCTTCAAGGATATTCTTCAGGAAATGATTCTCTCCGTGAGATACATTCTCTCTTGCGAGAGGCTCTGTGATAATTATATCATCCTCCAAGACGATATTATACCTTAGAGTCTTATGTCATTCTTCCAAGAAGACCTTATATGTTGCGGTAATTCTCTTCAGGAATTTATCCATTGTCCTTCAAAGATCTTGTCATTTGGATTTCCATAATCCAGTGACTAACTGCATATTTATATTTTGCCAGAGATGCAACAGAACTCCATTCGTATTATGAGAATATCAGTTTTCAGAGACTTATGAACATATACTTTCACCATTCTATGGTTCATATCCTCAATTGCATTTTTAATTGACCCGATAGTAACGCATACAGGCGTCTATGCCATGGACTTTATTGCTGGATCCGGGTTCTCTCTTGCATGAGAGAAACAATTGCAATTCATGAGGAAATGTTGTACAATCTTTTTATTCTCATATCCTTCTATTGTTCTGCATTCCCAACACTTCTGTGCATAATGGTTGGGTTCTCATCTTCATGATGATCACTCTTCTTCAGGGTATTAATCCTTCTTCATGAGGTATCCTCTTCTAGAGTGGGAGGAGTTCATAATGATTGCAATGACGAGTATCCATTGATTTAGAATCCAAAGGGGTCCCAATAGATTTTGGATCAATGACAAACAAGTCGACCGGTGATATAAACACAAGCGTCCCTGTGCATATCACACGGGGTATTCAGTTTACTTCGTGTAAACTTAACTTCTGGTTACTCCTCTCTTCAAGATTTTTCTGGCATTACGCTGCATGCGTATACGCTTCTTCATGCGCATATTCAGTGCGTGATTCCATTCCTGCTTCAAGCTTGCTATGGAATGATAATGTAAAGCATTCATTCTGGGTACTTTCTCCCCCTAATGCCGACATTATAGCATACAAGTTCTAGTGATATCCCATATCATAGGCATTCAATTGACATAATTCCAGATTATATCAAGTGGAAGCCCATTGTATGCAAAAGACGGTGAAAATATTTGCTGAATATTCACACACTTTATTCATATATGCAGTGAGTTAGACATGCTCAACATTCTGAATGGAGACTTACTATCATGTCAAAGTGACAATGATAATGTCTATCTTCTTTTATCCATCGCAACAAAATTAGATTTAACTGCATAAATCAGAAACTCCAAATCAACACTTCAAGATCAAATAAACACTTCGAGGCAAAGAAACTACAAGTTTCATAATGTTAAAACATGCAAGGAATTTTATTCTTCTAGAATAGTTGATTGCCATATAACAACATTCGCAATGTGTAATCCAATCATCCAGGACTAGATCATGTCTGTTAGATTTTTCTATTATATCCACATATTTCCTATGCCATCATCAATCAAAATTCTCCCCCTTATCACACCATCAGTAAACTTCAAGTTCATTGGATGCTCCTTGCATTTGCTACGACACAATGCTCATGTATCGTAGACTGCAGTTATACTACTAGTATCGCAGTAATTGGTGTGAACACTCACATATGTACCATTCATGTACACAACATTCTAAGAAATAATGTGAGTAAGGTAGATGTGATAAAAGTATTTGCATTGGTTCATGTGTTTCTAATTTCATTCTACCTGCTTGGCAGTAATGCACAAACAACTTATGCAATAACCTACAAGGTTATATGTGGCTTCATAGTGGACAAATATCATTGCAGATGATTAATCTTAACAGACTTGGCAAATCATTATGTTCAGCATATAATACATATATTCCAAGCGAAATTTAACAAATATACTTCAGGTATTAACACAAAGGCAATAAAACCAAGCCAAATCCAAGCTACATATAGACTGCAAGCTATATCGAACAAATTCAATTGCAACCAAGAAAAAAAACATGCTTCAGGCTCAAGCTTTAGGCTAATATCTCTTCACGATAAATAAATGCCTACTTTTCTAAAAGTTTGCATGATCCATTTAATTCTTTCAAGAATTATAAACTTAATGCACCACCATATAACAACTACTACTTGGTAGCTTATTTTAGAAGACTATGCTGAGTCCCTATGCACATATTTTATTCATCGCTAAAATGATCATCCTCATCCAGGAGGCTATCATCAAGAGCTATATTTTCAGAATTCTTACTCAAGCCTTCAAGGTTTCAGTGATGATATCTATAATACTACAATCAATCTTCTATGATTGCATTGTCTCTTCTTCATGAGAGCTATAGTACACAGATTTTATCTTCAAGATTCATATCTGTTGGCGGTTCTAATGCGATAAAATTAAATTCATTAATTCCGCAAGCGCACGGATCACCATTGTAGCATTTCACCTTGGAGTATTCCAGGGTTATCGTATTTATATTTCCGCAGTGAAGTAGAGCAAAAGAAAGCTGAATAATAGCTATGCATTGGATAATTTGGAGAAAGAAATAATGTATCAACTATACTTGAGACGGGGGTAAGATAGGCATGATAGATATGGGTGGCACACACATCCTCAAATCCAAGGTAATAAAATAAATCGTAGTATACATTTAGGAGAGCAACGAGATAGAGTTAAGGCTACCTGTATATTTATCTATTATTTACTTTTCTAGCAGTCAAGTCTACAAAGATTATTTACTCTAGCTAAGCTCATACACATACAAGTCATGTCGTTTCGGGGCACACACGTGCTAGGTTAACCGATGAAGCTAGTTCAAACCTAGGGAACCGTATGCTATAATTAAGACCCTGCTGAGTCCAACCCGAACGTGGTGGATTACAGAGACCGGTGCAGCTGTCACATACACTCGCGGCTACCATCCTCCGTGGGGCTGGGTGCCAAACGTGCATAGGCCAAGTTCTAAGCGCCATGCTTACAACCCGCCTAGAGGATCTACTCTTGATCAACGGAGCAGTCCTATCTAAGAATGAACAAGCACAGATTTCACACGACGTCATCTCCGACGACGGCACTCTCTCGTACTCGCTATTCCAACAATCACGAATCCCACAACAAGACTTCTACGAGCACTTACTTAACGAATAAATAAACTAAATAGAAAAAAACTACTAAAAGAAATAAATAAAGATAAAACTAATTATATAATAAATAAAATAATATCTCAAAAGAGTAAGATACAAAGAACTATACCGAACTCCGAGAATACTCCGGAAGCCCGAGAGAGCTCTCACTCTACTCTACTCTACTCTAACTCCCAAAGCTACTACTCAACTAAACTAATGAACACTTGGATGAAGTGTGATGGTGCGAATTGATTCGGAGGCCGAGGGGTCCAATTTATAGCTTGTGAAGGCGGTGGAAGCACCCTGGCCGACTTTGGAGAGGCGGCGGCGACAAAGTCGGCCGGCCGGCCTAGTGGGGTGGCCGGCCGGCCGTCCCTTCGGTCGGTTGGCCACCGTCTTGCTCCTGGACGCTTCAGATCACTCCCTGAAGGCGGTCTGAAGGTCGGTTCCTTGCTGGGGTCGGCAGAATTGGATTGAGGGCCAAGTAAAGGCCCAAATAGCCCACCTTCTAGAATGTCGGTGGAATCCTGCCGAGCTGGGCTTGAATTGTACGTTGAAGATTATTTTCCAGCCCACTGGAGAAAGCCTGGGGCCTGTGGCCACCAGGTGGGGCCGGCCGGCCTATGGTGGGGCCGGCCGGCCACGGAATTTCCCTGACTGGGCCCACTTTTCTCCATTATTCACTCCTGCATCCAAATATTCACCAAAACCTGTGGAGTAGTATTATTCCTAACTACTATGCACAAAATCTTGGTGTTATGTATTTATTTACCGGTAGGGTGGCGGTCAAAACATGGTTTAACGACCACCAACAACCTCCCCAAGCTTAAACTTTGCTCGTCCCGAGCAAACTCAACTCAGGGTACCGGCGGATCAGGAGTTACAAAGAAGCGCCCTATGGGTAATAAAGATGCAACAACATACTCCCTAAACAGTGGTAAGTTTACGAGAGCACAAAATATTCATGAGTGTTGCAAAAATCGTGGGGCTTATATGTCACACCTTGTCATGCAGCATTGAAAACTAGAACGGCATTTTCGGACAAGTACACAATTCTAGCAGGTATGCATCCAGAGTTTTTATGTGCTGCGAGGTGCAAAAATTCTCCTTCGTTTTGGGTGGCACTTCTCTTACCACTCCGATGTGAGTTCTATTCCTACAAGCTTCACTCATCCTACCTTCTACCAAATGAGGCTTTATATGTGGAGCTTGGTAAGGAATGCACAAATGTCATGCATATATTGTAAAGCTAAAGAATGAGTCTCAATCAACATAGCAACTCCATTTATTTTTGGTCATAGGAAATGATGTGATGGAGGGGGAGAAAATGAACTCACACTTATGGAAGGGGGTTTTGAAAAACATTGGTCCTTTATTTTGCTCAAGATGTTTATGATAAGAACCATATAGCCATTGACTTTTGTTATGCAACCATGGAGAGTTTTTTTTTTTTGACTACTCCATGGTGCAAGGGGCTATAAATTTTGAATGGTTCAATGAAACATTTTGAAATATTCTTGAGCATTTTGGATGGACCAAAAGTTTTGCAAACTCTGAGAAAAATGTTTGGTTGATTTATCCATACATTCCCCTTTTTATTTGGTGGAGAGAAATTTTCGAAAACACACGCGAAGGAATTATGACCAAAATTAGGAGTGCTTAGTTTCAAGAGTACATCAAACCTTAACAAAACTCAATACATAAACAAATGGCTATGAGTGGGGCTGTTTCGAATATTGTGATATGGCTCTGGTAGGTAAGTAAATCCTCACACAAAGAGAAGTGTACCAAAATAGAAGGGTTTTAGGTACTTGCAGCAATTCAAGAAAAACATCTCTGGATGAAACCATACTAAGAAATTGCAACAAGTCCTAATCATGCCATATAACAATCCACAATGCTCAGACTTGGTGTAACAAATGCAACCCACGGAAATAAGCAAGACTCATGATGTGATCATGCTTAAGTAAAAATAACACATATGTCAGGAGTAGAGGTTGCATCTATGCGACACATGGGAAGCTAATTTGTAACTCGATCATCATTTCCCTTAAGTGTAGCATAACACCAAGATTATAGCATTTATTCGAAACAGGGGGTTTATTTATTTATTAAGAAAATTAGGAATACTTACCTGGGGGTCCTCCCCAAGCTTGAGTCTTTGCAAGACTCGAGCTTGTATTGAACTCCTTCTTACCTGGGGTGCCCTCCTCAAGCTTGAGTCTTTGTAAGACTTAAGCTTGATTCAGGCTCTTCCTCCTCCTTCTTGACCTGCAAAAAAAGAGCGAGGATGACACAAGTGGCTAGCCCCTAATGGGCATCACCAGGAATCCTTTTTTTTTTGTTTATAAATTTTTCAAATTTTTATTTTGTTTTTATGATTTATGAAAAGAAAAACAAGTGCTAGACCTAGCTAGGATAACGATTAGGATGGCCTTCCCAATCGGAGGGCTCTCATTTTTACGTCTTTGAGCTAGACGTTCTCTATGTCTTTAACTCGTTTGGACCTTGCTCGCTGGAGAATCTGGCGAGGTAGAGGTTCCTTCTTTCTTCCGCCACACCTTGGTTGTCTTCTTTGTGTTGGTGGCGGCGACCTTTTCTTTAATAGGCGCCTTTGTTGTACTCTCATCGGTTGATACCGTAGCTGCCTTCTTCTTTCTTGAGCGCCTCGCTCTCCTCTTCTTGGGCGATTGTGACTCGCCTACTCCTTCTTGCGGAGGAGTAAGAGGGGCTTGGGATGTGTTAGGCGGCTGAGGCATCCTCCTTGGAGTCCTCCAATATTTTGCTAGCCTTCTTGCATTCTCTCTTTCCAGATAGTCTCTCATATATGCAATGAGCTTGTCTGGCTGTGGCATGGGTGGAGTAATCTCAATCTTCTCCACTCTCCTTGGGTCCTTTCCATATATGACCCGTACTTGCTTGCATTGCTCAACTTTAGGCTTGAAGTTGAACGTTTCTTCCCTGCCGTTGAAGTCCAAGTGGATCTCTCCTGCCCCCACGTCGATGTTGGTGTTGGTGGTGCTCAAGAACGGCCTCCCAAGGATGAGAGGGGTCTTGACATCTACTTCCATGTCAAGCACAACAAAGTCGACGGGGACGAAGAAGTTTCTGATCTGTACGGGGACTTCTCGACAATCCCCAAGGGCAGGCGTAGTGACCCGTCTGCAAGCTGGAGCTTCATGGTCGTTGGAGATAATGGATGGTTTAACCCATCGTACATCGCCTTCGGCATGATGCTCACGCTCGCCCCTAAGTCACATAGGGCCCGAGCGAAACAACGGTCGTTGACCAAACACGGAATGGTTGGCCATCCGGGATCTTTTCTGATCACATCCTTGGGGAGTGCGGAATCCAAGTCGCTTTCTTCACACCTGATGGTTATTGCATTCACACTCTCCTTGGGATTAACTTCTGGTTGCCCAGGAAGTTTACCCGCACGAGGAGACTGCACAGCTGAAGCTATTTGCGCAATTTGCGTTTCTAGCATCTTGTTATGGCTTAGCTGATTCTGCAGAGCAGTGCTGAACGACTCTATTTTGGCATCTATGCTCTCTAAAGCCTTGTCGGTAGTAAGAAACTTCTTACTAATGCTATCATTGATCTTGACCTGGCCGAGAACTAGATCCTTGATAGAGGGCTCATAACGGGAAAGATTACCATTGTTACCTCCCTGATTCTTGTTGAAGGAGAGGTCGGGCCTGGAATTCCAGCCGTAGTTGTTCTGGGAGCGGTACCCATTGCCATTGTTGAGGAAATTGCATTCCTCTCTCGTATTCGGGCAATTGATGCCCATATGCCCAACGTTGCCGCATTCCTCACATGTCATGCGGCAGTTGAGGGAATGGCTAGCTCTTTATTTTTTTCTTTTTTTTTTCATCATGCTCTACTTGAATGAGCAAGATTTTTTTTTTTTTTTTTTTTTGCATAGCCATTCCTCTTTTGCAATGATACTTGGAGAGATAAAGAGGTATAAAACATGTGGAGTATTTATTTTATGGAATGAGGGGGAATGTGATGCTAACTTCCAGTGTAGAAGTTAAGCACATGTATATGGTGGAGTGTACGTGATCTTGATCATAAAAGTATGACAAGAATATCTCAAGGGTCACAACAATTTTGAAAAAGCTCAATGTAATGACAAGCAACATATGTGTAGAGGTTTTGCATTACAATCAACATATGGCTTTGGTAGGAATTTTCATCATTGAGGAACTTTGGGTTTTATAGTTTTGAAAAAAAAAATTCTCTGGAATTTAAGTCTTACTTAGAACAAGATCATAGCAGCTCTATTAGACCATATCATATCTCACAACAACCTAGACTTGGATCATGCATTTTGCTACCCACGAGTTTCAGGTTCAGGAATAAGAGTGCATCCAACAAACTCAAAACTTGGGAGAGTACTAAGTTGCAAACAGGAACGAGAGAGGGATAAAACAGAGCAACTATTCATCATTTCAACATAGAGAATTAAAACATTCTTATCGCGCATATAAAACAAAAACTACCTTTATTTGTTAGTATATTTTTTTATCTTTATCTTTTTTTTTGAATGCAAGAAAACAAAGGAAAGATACAAGTTACCTCAGTGGGGGGAGTGGTCTCCCCCCAAGCTTAGTTCTTGCTTGAGTGCGCCAATATCTGCTTGGTTTCTTTCTTCATGGCTGCAACAAAAAGCAAAACAAACAAGAACAAACTCGAAACGGGTTATATTAGTGTAATCAAATTAGCACGCCCGTCGGTTGCTCTTTATGCTTGAGCACAACTTGTATATGCAAAACAAAGAAGAGGGAAATCTTTTTGTTGAATTTGAGAGAATTGGAGAAATGAGAGTAAAGAATATGAGGAGAGCATTTGGGTGGTGAATGAAATGGATTTGGTATGAAAAACATCACCACTCGGCCTTTTATTTGTAAACTTGAAGTTCGATGGCCGTATTTGGGGAGAAACAATGACAAGTGGCCGATGGGAAACAAGACAGAGTGCTAACAATGGCCATGTCATGTTAGGTGACCCATTGATGGGGACTCTCCCCCCAAGCTTGGCTCAAAGACTCCATCGATTCTATGTTTTTTTTTTTTGGGGGGATAGTGGAGGTTTGGCCAAAGCTCAGCTACAATTTATGCCCAAAAATTATTTTCTCCAAAAACAATTGTCTCAAATTCTTTTTTTTAATAAGGTTGGAAAAAAATCCAACATGCAAAATGATTTTGGAAAAATCAAACATGCAAATGCATTTTAATTCAAATCAAATGAAATCCAAATATGCAATCGGAAAAATCAAATATGAGATAACTACCGGTTTTCCTGTCGGCAAGGGCATCATCATTTTAAGTCCGATGAGCAAGACATTATGACGAGTTCGATTGCCATTGGTTCTTTCAAATTCTCGGTACAGTTTCTCGGCAAATCGAATCAATCATGCACTACCCTGTTTTCACATGAAGAGAAAACAAGCAAGTGATAGCCTGTACGGGCTGTGACCAGGTATTTGCAGATATAACTAAGAGCATTTGTAAACTCCTAAACCAATTGTCTTCCCCGGCAACGGCGCCAGAAATGCTTGTTGGTATTTCTTAACGATCACAGATAAATCCGCAAGCGCACGGAGAATACCGCTGTAGCATTTCACCCGGGAGTATTCCAAGGTATCGTAATTTATATTTTCCGCAGGGAAGACGATGGTTAAGAGAGTACTATGCTCATAGTTAATGTCTACATTTAACTGGATCACATGCCATGCATAGCTAAACAATAATATATGGGTAGTGTGACACACAAGAAAAGGATCAACTCTAATATACATCCATAGCCAAGTGGAGAAGAACAAAGAAAAGAGCTAAGTTCCTAGTGTACTTCATTATACAGTGGCATAGTATACAACATACACATGCATGCACATCAACTAAGGTTTAGGCATATGCACTCAAGCAAATTGGGCACCGGCTTACCCCTGGTCTGCCAGGCGACTCCGGTCTACAGCTCTACGCCGTACCCGAACGTGGAGGGATACCGAGGACGGACAGGGCTGTCACCACCTGCCGTCTACCTCAAACAATCCGTGGGGCACGAGGCATCCAATGTATTCTACCAACCCAAGCACCATGCTTGCATTGCTAAAACATTACTCTAAATCCCCTAGGCGATGATACGGATCTAGAGCACAATCCTAAAGATCATTGGACCTATGCTTGAATATGCAAATGCATGTAAACCTAAGTATATACATGGCACGGTATACTATGTTCTAGGACACGTGACAATACGGCAATTATGTCCGTACTGCCAGCCCTCTAGGCGATACCCACATAACAGGCATATGAATATCACACTAGCACTATATAAGAAGATTATGATTACTCTATCACATAAGCAAGCCAAGGGTCCACAACCAAACAAGGAACGCTTAACCAAAGCTAGACTATATGAAAAGAATAATATTATTAAATAGAATAAAGTCGCAAAAAGAGAAAATGATACAAGAGCCATACCAAAATCTCCAAGAGGACTTGGGAACTAGAGTAGCTCTACTCTAAGCCTAACTCCACTAGAGCTTGGAGACTACATCTAATGCAAAGGAGTGATTTCTCTCTTGGTGTGTGTTGTAGCCGGCCGAGCACCCCTCTATTTATAGCCTCAAATGAGAAGGGGGATTAAATAGAGCAAGTGAGAGTCGGCTGAGGCAGATTGGCCGCCAAGGTAGGCCGGCCGGCCTAGGTGGCAGGCCGGCCGGCCACACATTGTGGCGGTTGGCCACCGCCTTCCGTGTTGTAAGCTTCATGACCATTGGAGTTCGGAAACCCCAAAGGTATGAATGTTTTGGTGATTGGGTGACCATATTGATGTGACTAACATTTCCATGTAGGATATTCAAATGGTCATGTCAATGAAGCGTCGTCTCACGTCGAGGACCGCGCAGGAGCAGCAGGC